>VUQI01025841.1:24376-38717 GCA_015106735.1 Paratilapia polleni | reverse complement strand
CCCCACACACACACACACACACAAACAAACCAATCAACACATTTCTTTTGTTTTTGTATAACCCACCAAACACACATAGACTGGTGCATTTTATAGAAGTAACACCAAGAACACAGTGGCATCATCAATACCAATATCAGTAATTGTCCTAATTATGACAATTGTGCTGACACTTTACAGTCAAATCAGAAATATTTGGCTATACTAAAGACACAAGGGCCCATATGATGTAATTGTCCAAATAAGTGACAGTACAGAGGGTGGAGAGGGCTCTTCCTCTGTATGATGTCATGTCACTGCAGCGGTTTGCTGGTGATAAGGAATAAGTACAACCTCACATCCATAAATGTGGTTTTACTCCTCTTATCACTGCTCTGCGGCTGATTGGTGGAAGGGTGAGAATAACACAGACACTGGGTAGATAAGCTAACTATTCTGTTACAGAAAATATGTTTGATGTGCATGAGCCATTTCTGGTAAATAATGATATAATGACAGCATTCTGATTGAGGACTGCTCCCATATTGCATGTATGAGCATGCTGTTCCATGTGAGCATGCCTGTTTTCATGACTAAAATGCTTCCCATCCCTAAGTGAACACTGACTGCATTCGCTGGCTCCAGCCACTGGCTCCTACATTGATTGGCCTAAGCAATTTATTAGCCATTGTGACAGTTTCCTGTACAGCCAGGGTCGACAGGGGAAACGGAGAGGTATGCAGATAAAGTGCTTTGAAACATGGCACACAATACCCATTGTGTTTTGGTTACAGGTTGAACTCTTACTGCTAGAATGTTTTCCACATACCTTTTAGTGTACGTCTGTGCTTGCTTGTTATTCAGCATACACTGTTGACTATTCCCTCAGCGTACTGAGCAATCACATAACTTCTGGAAAATTAAGAGCGCAAGGCGGAAATGTTCAAAAACAAGAGGAAGTCCGAGCGAATTCCATGATAAAGCAATGACACCTCGGACAATGAATGAGTGTCCTTGAACTCCAGCTTTCTTGTAGATTTGTAAATGCCAAGTTTACTGAAAGAAATGTCAGAAATCAGCCATGAATTCTGGTCAAAGATTGCACTTTAGCCAAGTGTCCTTCTCTGCAGCAGTTATTGGTACAAACCAATAATATGATGACATTGCAGCCCAATTACTGCATGACCGTGTACTTGAAAGTGACAAGGGCAATGACCTTTGACCTCCCTGCGTGGTTTACTCCAGTACAAAACAATGGAAACATGCAATGACATGCAGCTGTTAGGATTTGCCAGGGCATAGCAGACACCTCTGCAGCAGCTGTCTGAACAGTTTAGAAACTGACAAGGGGCTGTCACAGTAGGGTATGTAAATATGTCCTGTTTGTCTGGTCTGTGCTGATCTTTGACCAGAACAGCCAAGCTCAAGATAATGGAAGTTAACACCTAACATGTTCCATGAACACAACAAAAGTCACAAACCTAGCCAGTTTAGGATTCAGTGTATATCAAATTGTATAGCTGGTTTAACATATCTGCAGTGTGGGAGGAATCTATGTCACTCTTATTTTTTATAAAAGACATTATCTAACATGGAGAGAGAAATAGTTAAAAGGTGTTTGGGTTTTAGTCAGTACTGTGCTTGTGTTACATTCTTCTCACCTTCATACTTTAGCACTACACCTACCTTTACTGTACAACATGAAATGTGATAATGCATGAAAGGAAAATGAAAGGCCTACAGTGCACTTAAACCTGTGAAGCTGCATTCTTTTCTCAGTATGACTTTGCGTTAAAATATGTTTGTCCATCCATTTTCTTCCACTTACCCACATCAGGGTTGCAGTGGGGCTGGAGCCTATTGCAGATGTCACAGGGTGAGAGGTGGGGTACACTCTGGGCAGGATGCCATTCTGTCACAGGGCCAACACAGAGTGACAGAAAACCCTTCACATATATGTGGCCAATTTACGATCACCAGTTAACCTAACATGCATATCTTTGGACTGTGGGAGGAAGCTGGAGTACCTGGAGAGAATTCCACACAGAAAGGCCCCCGCCAGCTGGTGGATTCGAACACAGGACTTGCTTGCCGTGAGGCAACAGTGCTTACCACCGCACCACCATGTCACCCGTTTTATGTTTGTCATATGTTTTGAGATCCACACATTAACAATACAGATAAGAGACAAATATCCCAAAATGTGAATTAAGTTGATAACTATCTATGTATGAAATTATTTAAACTATTTATTCATATAAACATTGAAACATTAAAACCATTAACACTACTTTTGTGTAGATCCCCCTTGTGGCACCAAACAGCAGGGGCTTGTCAAGACTGAGGTGGGACCTTGAACGTGTCCTGTGGTCTCTGGCAAAAGATCCTTTTGGGTCCTATGCATTGTGGGGTTGGGCATTCTGTGGATGCTCAACTGAATTTGAATCTGGGCAGTTTGGAGACCTGGTCAGTGCCCTGAGCTCTTTGTCTTTGTTTTTAATTCATATCTTCTTAAGCCATAAAGAAAATTTAGTTTGCCACATTGGGTATAACACTGGCTTGCAAATGGTTTCCCATCAACAGGGTTGTTTACTCACATACATAACAATTGCCTCATTACATGTGATAGTTCAGCCCCACACTAAAGGATGTTAAAGACCCTGCGCATCATGTGCGTGCAGACATGAACACTTTCACGCCAGGTCTACAGGAGGTCTCAGTCAACATCTGGTAAATCCACTGTGCCTCACAAAGAACTTGGAGCCTCATGGGTTTTAAGAATAATGCAGCTTCTCCATCTAGTGGACAAAACCTAGAAAGTTTTTTTTTTTGTTAAATCAAACCAGTCCTTACATTTTCTTATAGTGCATGGGCACCATGCATTCAGAGTTTTTAGATGCTTTCAGGCATGATCCACTTAACTAAGTAACGAAGGCACAATTATAAGATAATTTACAGCAAATGTCAGTGTAAATACAGAGACTGGACAATGTGGTTCCTCCATACTTAAATACATTGTGTGCATATGTTATGGTCCAGCCCAAGGCTCCTCTGGTCCTCATTAGGAGGCAGCAGCTGCTTGCTACTTGGGATATTCATAGATAGAAAGGTTAATATAATGATTCTCAGTGTGGATACAAATTTAGCATGCTCTTCCAAGCATCCTGAAATGGGAAAGAGGGACCTGCAGCCCATAGATAAACATCAGCAAAATTCAGAAGAATCATCAAGAGCATAAAATTAAGTGGATGATGGCCTTATAGAACTGAACCTGAATCCTTGTGTCAGCAAAGCAGTTCTCTTGGTACACAGTTATTTGCACCTTCTGCTTCTACTCCACTACATGTCAGAGAGAAATATTTTTCTGTGGAAGCATCTGAAAGTCTTTTTAAATCGCTTTGTTTATGTGAAGTACAAATAGGTACAGAAAAAGACTGCAGACTGTGACGTAACCATTTAGTATGTGAAGCCCTGTGTTCAAGCCTTAACTTGACACTTTATTTATTTATTTATTTGTTCATTTAAACCAGATGTCACGAGCGAGGGGTGGATCTGATTGAGAAACGACCCAAGACATTCATGGTACTAACTCGTCAGTAACAGAGACTACAAACCTCATCCATTTTACTTTGACTTTCACTATAATTTACAAAATAAACATGATGTTTTATTCAGTATGACTTACTGAATAAAACATGGAGCAGTATGGTCATTTTCCCATACACATCTATGTGATCTGGCATCTTTTTTGCAACCAGATGACTCACCCCCTGCTGGCCAGTAGATAGAATGCAGGATAAAAATTGCTTACACTCTCATTTTGCATTAACCATCAGTGACTTACTTCAGTTATTATATGATATTTGGAAGTACATTTTGTTGAGAATACATTTGTTCTTTAACTTGAATAGGATTTGAAACACAGAGATTCTACTTGTAGTTAAGTATTTTAGCTAGACCGGTGGATAGAAGCACACGTTCTCAAAGTTCTCAAAGGTTGGAAGGGAGGGAACACAACATTTACAGTCAGAAAATACAATTGCATTCACATTTCAAGTATACTGCACAGTGCCACTGACCTGTGAGGTGGTGTGATAACTTCCACTGTGAAATTACAATGAGGTGTTGCAATGAAGAAAAACTGCAAATGGGTTCTTATTTAAAAAAAATACTGGAGTGAGGAGTGAGAAACAAAATAAACAGACAGAGTGAGGAGTTTTCCTGTCCTAACTGTGGGTATTAAATACTGTACAGATTGTAAAGCCATTTTACACAAATTTGGTCTTTATACCAGTGGTTTATAACTTAACTTTACATTCATTGCATGAGTGCTTTTGCAAGACATTACACATTTCCCCTGTTGCTCAGTTCTACCGAGGATTCAGGTGCAGGATGCTGCTGTGGTTGGGGTTCTTCTGGTAACAAACACACAAAGACATGTTTAAAACATTTTAAATTAAGCAAGGGGCACTTGCAAACTTAGTTGGTGAAGGATCAGAGACTTCAGTGTGCATGTAAGACCATGTTAAGACAGAACTACTAAGAATTGCTAAGGTGATAGTGAGTCGGTTGTCCAAGTTGATGCAGTTGCCCCATTGACCATTTAACAGTGCAACAGAATGGAAAGAATGAGGTCAGTTCACATCCAAATGAGAAACACAATGTTGCCTTTATCAACTGTGGCCCATCTCTACCTCTGAGTTGTCAGAAAACTAGAGTGCCAGTGTGTTATTGGGATATGTGTGCAGATGAGGGAAATTTGTTCTTAACTGCATGAGGATGAGAGCTATCTTGAAGTGAGTGAGTTGAATAGAGGACTATTGTTCAGAAAGGGCTGGACACTCAAGCATGCATGTAACAAATAAATGGTGAGTACCAGTGTGACATTCACACAAAAAGTCCAGCACAGAAACACAAAATATAACTCAAAAGTTAAGCTGAGTTGAGTTTGGCTGTAGTGTGTCACCATTTCTTTTTGCTGTTGGTGTCTGTGGAGTTACCTTACCTCCAACCAATTGCTGAACTGCTTTCCTGTCTTCAGTAATATAGAAGGCAGTAATGATGAAAAACACTCCACCCACAACCCCAATAAATGGGCAGAGCAGCAGGCTGTACTTCAGACTGTGGAAGTGCCAATCCCAGGTTTTAGGGTTAGCTGCGCCTATAGCATCAGAGATCTATACCGGCACAGGTAAGAAAACAGCATTAGTGATCAATAACAGAAAAAAGGGATTTCCTAAAGCTTGCTAGTGTTAAACACAAAAAGTAGAAAAAAGTGGTTATTTCCTTACCACTCCTAATAGGTAAGGGCTCCCTGCGTCACCCAGGAGATGTCCGAATGTAATCTGCAGAGCCTCAGCTGTGGCCCTTCGTGTTGGTACAACAACATACTGAAGTGAAAAGTACACACAAAAACAACCTGTTGGCTTCACGTTTCAGCAGACATTGTTCGATTTTTATTCCCAAAATTCAAGCTCACCAGCAGTATGTCAGCCAGGACAGCCCAGTTTAATGAGAGCAATAGCTCACCTAAGAAAATGAATACCTGAAACGAGACATTCAAGACAAACAGTAACTAATCACTTAATTTAATATTCAGTAATAATAAGGTGTGAATTTTGATTTTCTCCTCAAAATGTATTTATTTAAACTGATGCCTTTAACAAATGATATATCACTAGAATTGAATTTAAAATCCTTCTCCTCACATACAAAGTCTTAAAAAAATCAGGCCCCCTCATATCTTAAAGACCTCATAGTACCATATTATCCCAATAGAGCACTTCACTCTCAGACTGCAGGCTTACTTGTGGTTCCTAGGGTATTTAAAAGTAGAATGGGAGGCAGAGCCTTCAACACTCAGGCCCCTCTCCTGTGGAACCAGCTCCCAGTTTGGATTCAGGAGACAGACACCCTCTCTACTTTTAAGACTAGGATTAAAACTTTCCTTTTTGATAGAGCTTATAGTTAGGGCTGGATCAGGTGACCCTGAACCATCCCATAGTTACACTGCCATAGGCCTAGGCTGCTGGGGGCTTCCCATGATGCACTGAGCATTTTCATTCTCATCCTCTTCATTCACTTCCTTTCACTCTCCATGTGTTTATACACCACTTGCATTTAATCATTAGTTATTAAACTCTGTCTCTCTCCCATAGGTGTGCCTTTTTGTCCTGTCTCCCTCTGCTCTCTTCTGTTTCCCCTCACCCCCAACCGGTCGCGGCAGATGACTGCCCCTTCCTGAGCCTGGTTCTGCCGGAGGTTTCTTCCTGTTGAAAGGAAGTTTTTCCTTCCCACTGTTGCCAAGTGCTTGCTCATAGGGGGTCGTCTGACTGTTGGGGTTTTCTGTCTAATATTGTAGGGTCTTTACCCTTAAACATAAAGCGCCTTGAGGTGACTGTTGTTGTGATTTGGCGCTATATAAATAAAACTGAATTGAATTGAAATGGAAGATGCTGTCTCTGTTAACTCTAGTGCTTCTGAATGTGAACCTTTGACATCATGACTAGAATTTTAAATAAAGAAGAAAAAGGAGGCTTTCTTTGAAGTTTTGAGCTATTGCTCCATGTTACATCATTAATTACTGACCCTACAAGTTTGTTGGGAAGAATGCCAGCAAACTCCAAATGATCTGATGAGAATTTTGCTGGATGTCGATGATGGCAGAGGAACCATTAAAGGATCCTCTGTGTTACTTATTTTAAGAAGGGACATGAGTGTGTGTGTCTGTCTTCAAGTCCAAATATTATAGTTTGAACTAAGGTCCTGGACTCAATTACAAATCAACATCACCACCTCTAGAGTTAAACTTAAAAATGGATATTCAGCCAAAGGATAGATTTCAAAGACAGAAGTTTGTCTTACATAAGTGGTTGGAATGCTTGTTGATGCCACAAAGATGGCGATAAAAAGGCACGGGACTGATCCAAGCATGCCCACAGCACAGATGAGAGGATCAGCATTTTGCACCTTGTCCCTAAATCGTCTGGATAAACTGGTGCCAAGAGCCCCTCCCAGAATGCCTGTGGCCACCGTTACAGCACCAAAGATATAACTGTACAGGAAGCAGAGCACACGGAATGGTTAAAACACAGCATTGATTTAAAGGGTGGGGCAAATGAAGAGTAATGCAGGTCAAAGGTCACGCTGTACCTGTCTGAGGAGTCACATGGTCTGTCGTTGCATGGTTCTCTGAGTTTCTGAATGACGTGAGCTCTGGACAAAAAATTAGGCGACCAGAAAGCCAGCGCTCCGGTGAGGAAGGCCAGGGCAGTCACTCCCAGCGATGACCACACATAACTTTTACTAGGGTCAGAGAAGCAAGAAGAGTAGAATGTTAATAAGAAGTCAGATCAAAAAGAAATCATATCACTGCTAACTGTAGGAACTAGTGCAAAGTATTACAGCGTCAGCTTATGGTGCTGTTGCTGAAATATCACATATTGAACAGAAATGTCAAACTGTTTTTAAGATGACTGAGAAACAGGTATGTGATTACAAAGTTTGTCCGCCAAAGAGCACTGACCATACCGTACCACTTTCAGCTATAAATATCATAACCCAATATCACAACCAAATTGACAGTAGTCAAAAAGTTTTGTTTTTGCTATGTCTTTATTAGGAAAAAAGCCAAAACAGATTATTTTGGTTGAAATTAATATCTTTTTTTTTTTTTTTTTTCTTTTGAAAAGGCTATACTATAAAACAAATTTTAATTTCCATATCTTACTTTTTTAGAAGATACTTGACATCCTCCAGGTAAGAGGTCTCCCCTGTAACTCCCTCTCCGTGGGTTTCTGCAGCACCTCTGGGTGGGTTGGGGCATAAGAAGATCATCAAAACAAGTCCCACTAAGCCCATGATGGGTGTGATCTGAAAACAGAGAAAAACAATAAGATATCACTTTATGTCATTTGGTGCTTTTGCATTGTAGATAAGGAAAATGTTCTCACCCTCAGAGCCCAGTGCCAGTCCCCTGTGACAGCAGCAAACCCTGCACCTGTTATGTATCCAAGACCACTACAAACACACGATAATGTGATCATAATACATAAACAACCTTATATTGCTATACGACATCTTTTTCCACCTATTTAATAATGTAACAAGCAAAAGATTTAGAAGGTACATGGGGAAAATAACTTGCAACTGAAACCTAGAGTCATTGTTCTGTTATCTTTGCGTGCAGCAGCAATTTTACATATGTAATGAGGTGGCTTAGAGCAATTGTAATGGGGTCTAAGCCACAAAAGATTCAAATCTGAGATAGTGGGGTTTATCACCAGCAGCTAATGGAACGTTCACAAAACATATTTGATTGCATTGCCGCACAGTTGTGCATCATTTTAATTAAAGTCTTAAAACATGCAAAAAGAAAAAGAAAAAAACTGCGTGTTTTTGTATCTGACCTTCCAACGGGGATAAAGATGTAGAAGATACAGATCATGATGCTCCGTTTACCCCCAGTAAAGAGGTCCCCTATGATGGTGGGAGCAACAGTGGAGTAGCTGGCTTCTCCAATGCCGACCAGGCCTCGCAACAGGGCAAGAAGCCAGAATTGCTACGTGGATCAAGACAAAACACACAGAAACAATTCAGCGTGGTTATGTCTCAACCTCACACGGCTACACACGATGATATTCTTTCAGTGAAAACCAATCAATGCTACGCATTCACTAAAGAAACTGTTCTTCATCAAGTCCAGGTCATGCACTAAACAAATTTCTTCTGGGCCAGGACAAAAATCCTGGAACTCAAAGTAAATCTTCTAACTTCAAGCATAAAAAGACCTCCTTTTGTAGTGTCCCAGCAAGAGCCTAGAACTTAAGCTTGTCGAGCGAACCTCAAGAAGGTTGTTAATGGATTGTAAGGATATAGCTAAGCTGATGGAGTTCTGTAAGGAAGAGTGGTCCAAAATTCCTCCAGTTCAGTGTCTGGTCTGATCCACAGCTAGTGGAAAAACCGGGAAAGACACAAACTCTGTTAGTTGTTGTTTGTTTTTGTTTTTTGCGCTATCAATGGAACTTAAGTTTTGTTGTTTCTGTCTATTTTATTTCTGTCTATTTTGTGACTTGAAGATGAAGATTAGATATTATTTTAGGACCACTTCATGCTACAAATGGTTTACATGCTTGTTCTTGCCACAGTGGCTGTAGTATAAAAGTCCTAATGGATAACTAGACTGAACCACAAATATCTCATGAAATACTGAAATTAAGGAGCATTTCCAGTAGATGTATGATGAAGTTGAACAACCAAGGTAGGAAAATGAACAAGTAGCAACAGGAAGTGGCATCTTGTCATGTCTTCTTATTTCTTGTAAAATACACGTGAAAAGAGCTACTTCTCACTTACCGACCTATTGACAAACGAGCTGCCGGTTGCAGTCAAAAGCCAGACACTCAGTCCACCAATCATGATGTATTTCCGATTGTAGCGGTCTCCAAGGTAACCAAAGAGAGGGGCCAAAAGTAGAAAACTGCAGATAAAAACTGTAAATGAATTGATAAAAATTAATTCCTTCTTTTTAATGGCTTCATTCATTTACAGTTAAAAAAAAAAAAGTCATGTGAAACTAGTGAAACAACACCCACAAAGATGACAATTAGTCAGAGCATATGTACGCAAACACTGATCTCTGAATAATTTAGAAACAAAACCTGACTCACTCCTGCATGTTATATGTAATTTTTGCCTTGTAATGGTGCTCTGCAATGCATTTGCATTAAAAAAAAAAAAGCAAGATAAATTGTTGCAGAAATTTAATCTCAAACAATGGTTCTGTGTGTGTTTGTCAAAGAGATGCTTCATCATACCTGTTTGCAGCAGTCCAGCTGTGCTGTCGTTTATGCCAAAGAATTTTTGAATGTCTGTAAGGACACCTATATGACAAAAAATAGCATTCATTATAAGCCCAACCTAACTCAAGGCAGTAAATAGTGTGTATTGATATGCAGTGTTGTCATATGTACACAAGAAATCATCCAACCTGCTATTGTGTACCGTTCCATGTAGTTGAGCAAGTTGATGTAGCAAAGCACAGCCATAGTTACATAAGCGCGTTTAGGTGATATGACTGGTTTCTCTTCATCATTCGGTGTGAGTGATGCAAGGCTGTTTGCAAAAGAGCTGTAAGGGAGACCAGAGCTGGAGCACAGGCTCCATCGGGGTACTGAGATGTCCCTGAAGGATGTCACTGATGCCCTTGGCTCCATAGTGAGCAGCTCCTTCTTCAGCTGGAAGTAAGAGAATAGGTGACCTAATGTTCAAACGTGTGCACAGAAGTTCAGAAATTCAACAAAGCCAGGTGACAGGAGTGAATTACAGATTAATGTAGACATACAACTCCTTCTTTCACATTTAAAAAACAAAAAGTGACTTTCACTGTACATTTAGAAGCTGACAGCACAAGTTGAGATGTTACTTTTGAGGTCCAAATCATCTAGTTTTAGGAAAATTGGTTAACACGATTTGTGGAACCACTTTAGAAATAGTTCTTATGACAGAAAGGGCAATTACACAACTAAGAAGAAACTGTTGCAATAATATCACAACAGCATGGAAAGGAGAAGGAGAATGTTCTCTAAACTTTTTTTAGTTATTTCATAAAAACCGCACAAGCATGGCTAAACCAGGATTATAATTATAGAAAGTTTATGTACATGTAGAAAATAGACACGGCAATGGATGCAGAACAGAAGCATACAAAAATTTAACATACAAGGTGGTGTCTTACTTTTTCATATGTTTTTCTGCACTCCCAGAAATACCCACATTTTTCAGCCCATATTAGAGAGTTAGTGACAACAGTAAGACTATTGTGTATGAAATCTTTTCTCTCTAAACAACATAGCGCAGCACAGTTGTACCCTTATAAAACACAGTCACTGATACGTACAAGTAAAACCCTTTTTAAAATCATCTGAAATGTGAATTAAAGGTGAACTCACGTACTTGCTGATGAGCCTTTTTTTAAAAAATTTTTTAAAATTTAATCCTCTTATCTCATTCCTGCAGATGTGCAGCTGTGAGAGAATGACGTAGCTCTGAGTGGCTCTGAGGCATGAAGAAACTAACAGAGGCCTCAGTTTTAAGACGACTCAAATTATATTAAGTTAGCGACAGGGCCAGCCCACTGAGGGTTTGTCATGCATGCATGGTTTCGCACGTATCTTTGTGAAGCAATGAAACAAACAAGTCAGATCACTGTCACTTTTCCCTTTTTTTCCTCTATTTTATTCTTTCTTGTAATTAGCAGAAAATAAAGTAGTGATAGTAACTGATTTAACTTACTACCAGCCCGATAATCAACTTTTACCAGCCTTACTTTTTGTCTAATTAGATGAAAGATGGTTAAAAGTGGTCCTGCTCTACTTTAGAAATGTTTGCTTTTGAAATCTAAGAAACATCTTCCCTAATATACCTTTGAATTTCATCTGTTGGCTTAGAATTATGGGAGGCTTACTTGTGATGCCCTCTAAGAGAATCAAGAAAACAGTTGCTTTATTTTTGTTTTTCATTGACTCAGCAAAGCTGTAGTCTGAAAGCCACATGGGTTTTTTCCCTGGTGACTGCTCTGCAAAATTAGTTTCTGTTTGTTGATAGGGTCACATCGACATAAAAAAATAAAATAAAACAAACAAATGAGGCATTAAAAAGCTTATAAGCCTGTCAAATAATTTTTTGACCGTAGAAATGTGTAGCCATTATGTGTAGTTTTTTCATGGGAAGTTAATATGATTTTCACGAGTGATCCTTCTATACAGTTTATATATAATCACACTGTAAGGTAATGATACCCTCCACCCACACTCTCCAAAAGAATGGGTTTGTCAGCAGATTCAGGGAATCACTAAGAGACTCTAAAGGTCACTAGAGCACCAGGCTTACTGTCATTAAACTCTGCCAGTTAACTTGTGCAGTCATATTGAATGTGAAGGTTTTATAATCGTCTACATTCAGCATGGAGTCACAGCAGCTTGTTCTGAGACTTTCAAGTCTAGCCAGATCAAGTACAACGCACACTGCATGTGTGGTCACCTCTACTTAGAAGTCATGTTTCTAATCTAGAAATCAACTTCCTCCCTTGCTCTTCACACAAGTGAGGAGTTCCTGTAAAGTATTCATAGTGTGAGATCATATCTCACTGTTGTTTTAGACACCAATAAGGCAGTAAGAGATACATGTCAGAACATGTCATGCCTTGTTTATGCTTTTTTTTTTATGTTGTCTTATTTATTATTTTAATTTATTTTTCTGGATCTTACTAAAGTCTTATGATTTGTCTTACCATGAAATGCCATTAAATTTATTGTTTCCAGATTGCATAACTCCTCCTATTTGAGAAAATCAGTCACTGATATCAAGCTATGGTGATGCCTGATGCAATATTCCTGCATTATTTTTGTTTTTGACAAATGAATATATTTATTGAGGGTTTATCATAAGGAAAATATTTAAGCGCTCATGATGTTGTTTCAAAATTCGGATTCTTTTATTCTTTTCCACATACCAGCCACAGTATTAAACCCACTGTGGGATGAAACATAAAACACTGACCATCTTGTTACAGTGCAGTGTTCTCCTGGGATACCTTGGCCCCAAGGCATTCATGTCAAAGAAATGTTGGCACCAGCCACCCAAACATTGTTGCACACTAGAGCTGTTGGACGGCTTTAGTGCTGTGGGTGATCAGTGTGTGTGATGATAAATTAACATGGGACGCAGGGGTAAACGCTGAAGCCTGGAAGCAATTGGTAGAAATGGTAAAGGGAATATGATAATTTCAACAGCGCACTGAAAAATACAATAAAGCTTCTGACTAGTAGTTTGATAGATATTATAAACCAATAATAACGATAATAATAATTAGGTTGCAAGATGACGAGTGTAATTAAAGCAATGTCCAGAAGATGGGAGTAATGTATCACTGAGGACGTCGAGTCCCAAAAAGAAAAAAAAAAAATCAACGAAGAAGAAACGGTAGCAGCAGGAGGAGGAGGCGAAGAAGAATAATGACGAGAATGCTAAACGGAAAATAGAAGGAACGGAGTACTGTTTAGTGAACGTTAAATTAACGCTGTTACCTCGAAATATTACCATTGAACATAGCTGCATTACATTGGCTAAACTATGACAGAGCCCCAGTCAGCGCTGTTACTCAGGAGACAGCTCGCAGGTAATGAAACCGTGCTGTTAACTGCTGCTGGGTGCCGAGCTAACGACGGCACTTGCGGGAACGTTGCCGTGGCTGTGATTGAGACGGTGCTACTGGCGCAAAACTGTTTTCTTGAACCTTCTACACTAACGTGAAGATCCCCATGACAGACGAACTGTATGAGGATTACATCGGCAGGAGTCGACTAACACCGCCCTCGCTTGATAAATAAAAGTCGCCAGTGTGTCGGGGGGGAGCAGCTCTTTTATGCGTGTGCCTTTGGGCGCTGCGTACTCACTGCAGCTGAAAGCCGCTGTCAGAAGTCCCAGCGACTTTCCAGTACGAGGCTAGCTGACGTTAGCCTGTAGCTGGCTCGACTGACTCAATGTGTTTACATGTATTTTAACCGACACGGCAAGTAGTGGTTCGCGGTTTCGGACACGGCGTTCAGCAGTTGTGATTTAACGTGATTTTAGTTTACATTTTTTAAGCATAAATGTAAGTAACGCTTCACTAGTTTAAACATTTCCCCCGCTCCTCCGCTGACCACAGAATTGTGAACATGTTTAACCAGCTAACGTTAGCTGCTGTCACAACACGCTAAACTAGAAAGCTAATGTTAATCTCGCATTACCTCAATTCGCTCTTTTAGCAGGGTCAGCTGCGAATTATTTTTAGCTGCTCTAATATTAGTCACTTTCCAAGAGTCGAGCACACATTGTATAATGTTTTGGGGTTGTAGCACTAATGATACGTTTCAGGTTTTATTTAAAAAATGAAAATTCCACCTGCAATCTGTCAGGGTCACCGGCTCTACCTTTGTAGTTGTCCGGATATTCTCCTTCTCTGCAAGGTGATGGGTAATTGACCCACGATATGAATTTCGTGTGGCAGCTGTTAACTAAAAATTAACATAATTGCATTGACGGATAGATTGCACATCCTTTGTTGTAGATTTACACTTACAGTACAATCTGCAGTCAAAATTAATGTTATTGAAACCCACTTGAGCCTTTTCATATGATTGTGATGGTTATAAGCCTTGAAGTGATAACCAGTAAGCATCAGACTTCATTTGTAAGCAGCTCTTTTGAAATATGGTTCTAATTGAATGTGCAGAAAGGTGCCAGCCAAAGCATCCAGAGAGCACCTGCCAAGCCAGGCAAAAATAATAAAAAAAAAAAAAAAAAAAAAATCCCTTTAAGT
>VUQI01025841.1:0-10048 GCA_015106735.1 Paratilapia polleni | reverse complement strand
GTATGGGGTTGTTTTTTTTTTTTTTTTTTTGGTCACAATGTAACCAGAATTGTACAAGAAAGGGATCCCATTATACTTAAAGCAGGTTTTATATTTTGTTTTTGATATGTTTTTTTTTTCTTCCTTTTTTCCAAGTTACCTGGCAAGCTAAATGAGCTGGACAACAATGGTGACCTGGCATTAGACCTAGCCCTCTCCCGGAAATTGGAAAGTATCGCAACCACTCTGGTGAACAACAAAGCCGATGTGGACATGGTGGACCAGAGTGGCTGGAGCCTCCTACATAAGGCCATTCAAAGAGGTGAGGAGGGTCCTTGTTACTTTACATTGTCACCCATTTCTGTTTCTTGTAAAAGTCTATCAACTTTGTTGCTGTGTTTAAAAATACATTTTGAGCTTCATAAAACTAAAAATTCTTCCTCCTCCTTCAGGTGATGAATTTGCCTCCATCTTCCTGATTCGCCACTCAGCTCAGGTTAATGCAGCCACAGTGGGAGCTGTGGAAACCCCACTTCACCTGGTCTGTTCTTTCAGCCCGAAGAAACACTCTGCGGAGGTGATGAGCGGCATGGCACGAATAACCGAGGCTCTGCTCAAGGCCGGAGCCAACCCCAACATGCAGAACAGTAAGGGAAGGTAGGTCACATGACTCTTGGTTTATGACCTTTATTGGACTGCAAATGTGGTTCGCTATGGTGTGAAGTATGATCATCCTTCATTTTAGTCTCTTGTTGTTTTTAGAACTCCTTTGCATGAAGCGGTGGCATCAGGGAATGAGCCAGTGTTCAACCAGCTACTACAGTGCAAACAGTGAGTTACATTCTACCTTCAAATTGAATTATTAGGCTTGTTTCTGGCATGGAAAGTCACACACAGCAGTGTTTTCTACAGAATAAGAATGTATTTGCAACAGTAGCCAAGCCATGCATGTTCATTTAAAGAAATTAATAAATAATACTGCGTATACTTTGTGACAATAAATAAAGTAGCAATAATCGGCTGCCTTTTCATTCAGCTCCTCGTCAATTGCACAAACTTCACTGTGTTAAGCTACAGCAGGTGACGGTAGTCCTTGCTGTGCTCTGCAGCCTTGGTGAGCTCAGCATAACATTACACGAACCAGTTCAGTCTTCTCAAGAAAGACACAATTCTTTCTTGATGAGTAGTTAAACAACAAACAGTTAAACAGTAGTTAAACAATGGCCACCACAACAGCAACTTGGTGAGGCTTCCACTAGAGAATCAGGAGACGGGAAGCTAGCAGGTTAGCAGCAACTTGATTTTCAAAAAAAAGAAAAGAGAATTGTCCACTGCTGAAGTTACCGTGTCATTGTTTAAGAAGAATGGAAAAAATAAAAAATTGCAAAAATGTACTTGGGCGGCTCTTTACCTAAGTAAAGTCTACATGTGGACATTGTGCTTGGTGTTCAGTTAATTAAACTCTTGAGGTCACTGTACAATAACTTTCTTATTGTCTAAAGTGATAACGTACAATTGCTTTTTATCTATTTCTTTTTTTGTTCTATGCCATGCTACCAAACATGAAATACGTGGAACAAATCTAACCCACCTCCATTTTCATTTCTCTTTGAACACACTGCACTTTCAATATTTACGCTTATGTAACCATAAAGATAATGCTGTGTGTAACCTGGTCTAATCTGTCCAATTTGTTAGACTTGACCTGGAGCTCAAAGACCATGAGGGCAGCACAGCTCTGTGGCTGGCACTGCAGTATATCACCATGTCTTCGGATCCCTCTGTAAACCCATTTGAAGATAATGCACCAGTAGTGAATGGCACCTCATTTGATGAGAATAGCTTTGCAGCCCAGCTCATCCAGAGAGGAAGCAATCCTGATGCACCTGACACTACCACAGGTGCTGTTTAATAACGTCTCTGCACGTTACTGTCTAAATGGAATGGTGTCTGTGACTTTAAACACATTTTGATTTATATTTCCCTGTTTATTCTTCATAGAAAACTGCCTCATGCAGAGAGCAGCTCGTGCAGGCAATGAGGCAGCTGCTCTTTTCCTAGCTACTCATGGGGCAAAGGTCAACCATGTTAACAAATGGGTGCGTATGCACATTTGGTCATAAACAGCCAGACAATTAGTCCTGTAACCTGTAGTGTGCAGATAGTTTTTCTCTTTTTTTTTAAATTTTTAACCAGGTTACAATTCTGACAATTTGTTACAGGATTCTTAGGCCAATCAGTGTCTCAGATATCAGAACATGGCACCAAATGCACCAGCCTTTGAGTTTTATCAAAATTGGGCCACTGGTGTCAGAGATGCTAGCATGGACTTTTTTATTATTTTACAGATTTAATTCAATTCAGTTTTGTTTATATAGCGCCAAATCACAACAACAGTCACCTCAAGGTGCTTTATATTGTGGTGTAAAGACCCTACAGTATTAGAGAGGAAAACCCCAACAATCAAGACGACCCCCTGTGAGCAAGCTCTTGGCAACAGTAGGAAGGAAAAACTCCCTTTTTAACAGGAATAAACCTCCAGCAGAACCAGGCTCAGGGAGGGGCAGCCATCGGCCGTGAACGGTTGGGGGTGAGGGGAGACAGGACAAAAGACACACTGTGGGAGAGAGCCAGAGTTTAATAGTAGCTAATGATTAAATGCAATAGTGGTGTGTAAACAAGATGGTTGGAGAAATGTGAAAATGGGTAAAAAGTGAAACAACAAAGTAACTAATAATAATGCGAATAAACTAATAAATATATTCTCAATCCCTTTACTATCTCTTAGGGTGAAAGCCCGCTTCATACAGCATGTCGCTATGGCCTGGCAAACCTGACAGCTGAGCTACTCCAGCAAGGGGCCAACCCCAACCTGCAGACCCAGAAGGCTTTACCTGATGACAGCCTTGGTGTGGCTATGCAGACCCCCCTCCACATGGCCATCGCTCACAACCACCCAGATGTGGTTTCTGTCATCCTGGAGCAAAAAGGTCAGTCTATGATGTGGGACTTTAATACATGCTTGTAACTAAACTGCAAAACATGCCAGGTCTGTTAAGTGATTGCTGCTTTACCTTGCTTGTAAATGTCTTTCTTGATGCAGCCAATGCACTACACGCCACCAACAACTTCCAGATCATTCCAGACTTCAGCCTCAAAGACTCCATGGACCGGACAGTCCTGGGCTTGGCCCTCTGGACAGGTACACAGCAATATACCTAACAGGGAAAATGTAACAAGGTTACTTCTGTATTATCAAATTGATCTTTGAAGTCCATAATAGTGATTGTATTTGTACAGTACATAAACCAATCTGTCTCTGTCAGGTATGCACACCATAGCAGCTCAGCTGCTGGGCTCAGGGGCTTCTATTAATGACACTATGTCCAATGGACAAACTCTGCTCCACATGGCCATCCAAAGACAGGACAGTAAGAGTGCCCTCTTCCTTCTTGAACATCAGGCAGACATCAACGTTAGGTAATGCTGGGATTATTCTCGTAATTTTAACGCATTTCAGCAGATAAGAATTTTTTTATGAAAAAGTTTTAAGTTGTTCTTACTAGAATTGTTTTCTGTTTTTCTGTGTATAATTTTTTTCTCGACTACCAGGACCC
Organism: Paratilapia polleni; assembly: GCA_015106735.1. Taxonomy (NCBI): domain Eukaryota; kingdom Metazoa; phylum Chordata; class Actinopteri; order Cichliformes; family Cichlidae; genus Paratilapia; species Paratilapia polleni. The sequence continues at coordinate 6,452 of VUQI01025841.1, read as the reverse complement.
AGGAGGGACAAACAGCACTACAGCTGGCCATCAGTAACCAGCTGCCACTGGTGGTGGACGCCATTTGCACAAGAGGAGCTGACATGTCTGTGGTGGATGACAAAGGGGACCCTCCACTGTGGCTGGCTCTGGGGAATGGTCTGGAAGATATTGCATCCACACTGGTAAGATGACTGCACATACAGCCGGTTTAAAGATGTTAGTAATCTGTTAGTTCTTCATTAATATGCTGTTAGCTGTTAACAACCCCAGTGTTGTTTCTCAGGTTGAGTCTTTGGTTTGGATATAACAGGAATAATCTGTGTTTCTAAGTGTTTATGGTATGATGAGCAAGTAGTTAAGTTTTTGACCAATAGGAATCCAATATCTGAAAGAAATGATTTTTCCATATAACAGCTTGATAATGGATTGGAGTACAGTTTACAAAGGGGGAAACAAAAGTTCTGTGAACGATTTATATCCAGAAATAAAAAACAAAAACACAAGTGGGTATCCACGCTGGTAACAATTTGAAGTAAAACCTGTAACAAGGTTTTACTTCAGATTGTGGGTTTCCAGAATTTTCTGTGTGGGAGAACCATAATACTTTCTTGCATTTTGACTATGAGAGTCCTGTTTATCCTGCCTAGGTTCGCCATGGCTGTGATGCGACTTGTTGGAGCACAGGGCCCTCTGGCTGCCAGCAGACCCTCCTGCACAGAGCCGTTGATGAGAATAATGAGGTTACTGCCTGCTTCCTTATCCGCAGGTCTGCTAATTCTGTTTAACATGATTTTACATATTTACCTAAACTGTAAATCTTTCATATACACAAAACCCAATTTTGGTTAAAAAAACAACTATATTTAGTTAAGATGGAATACAACAAATTTCTGTATGTCAATTGTACAATATCTCACTGATGGCTTGGATTAAAAAAAAAAAAGTCATCTGTCATAGATTGTAGACACATTTGCAGTGATCTTCAAAGAGATGCTACTGAGCTGTTTCAAAAAACAAAACAAGCTGTCTGTCTTTAAGCTTCATGTGCTGGAAGGGATAGAGTTAACTGACTTTAATTACTGTCTGCTTTATGTGTGTGTAGTGGCTGCGACGTGAATAGCCCCAGGCGGCCTGGCCCTAATGGGGAAGGAGATGAAGAAGCCCGAGATGGACAAACACCCCTCCACCTGGCAAGCAGCTGGGGATTGGAGGATGTGGTGCAGTGCCTTCTAGAGTTTGGAGCTAATGTTAATGCACAGGTTGGTCCTGTCAGTGGAGCCATGTGTGTCTGATACTGCTTGACCTCTTTATCCCTGTTCAGATTGTGCCACTCATCTTTTTTTTTTTCTTGATAGAATTCCTGATTTGTTTTTAAATGTCACTCACAGCACGACACAACAGTAACGTCAAAGGGAAGAGACCTCTGCACTCATGACATCACCAGCTTAGCTATCTAGTTGCTCATGCCTATTTTATCACATCAGCATTTAAGTTGATGTGTGGACATACAAAAAAGCGGCCTTAAACATCAGATTTGAGAAATAATTTGCATTTTGTCTGAAAGAAACCTTAGTGTGAATAGGTGTGTATAGTTACAGTTGTAAGTATGGCATTTTAGTATATGCTGTGTTTGTTAATGCTGTATGTGTCTTTTTGTCAGGATTCAGAGGGCAGAACTCCCATCCATGCAGCTATTGGCAACCAGCACAATGTCATTATACAGCTCCTCATTTCCCATCCAGACATTCGTCTCAACATCCGTGACCGCCAGGGAATGACCCCCTTCGCCTGTGCCATGACACACAAGAACAATAAAGCAGCAGAGGCTATCCTCAAGAGGGAGCCAGGTGCTGCTGAACAGGTAGCACTGTCATGAGCACACTAGTTTGGCACTGTAGCATTAGCAAAAGGATGTAGCAGTCCAGTTTTAATCTCTCTTGACCTCAAACTTCTGTTTCTGTCCAGGTGGACAACAAAGGGCGCAACTTTCTCCACGTGGCCGTGCAAAACTCAGACATTGAAAGTGTCCTGTTCCTTATCAGTGTCCAAGCGAATGTCAACTCGAGAGTTCAGGATGCTGCCAAACTCAGCCCACTCCACCTGGCTGTCCAGGCTGGATCTGAGATCATTGTCCGCAACCTGGTAGAAGCCCAAGATTTTCTTCTGCATTAGTATTATTTCCTGCCAATTTGAGATTTAATGAAAAAAATAATGCAGTTAATACTGTTTTTATCTTGGGTTTTTCTGCTTCCAGCTGCTTGCCGGAGCCAAAGTAAATGAGCTGACCAAACACAGACAGACAGCACTACATTTGGCTGCCCAGCAGGACCTGGCCACTATTTGTTCTGTGCTGCTGGAGAACGGAGTCGATTTTGCTGCTGAGGATGAGAATGGCAATAATGGTACTTTACATATTATGCTAATGTTATTTTCTGTTAAACGATTCTCAGATTGCCAAATTTCCAGTTATAAGAATTATCACATTATCACTCAAATCAATCAACTGCAGTTCTCCTTCCAAATACCTTATTTCAGTATTGGTAGATATGCACAACACAGCAAGCATTGTCATTAACTTAATGTGAGTACATAGCAATTTGTAACAGCATATTATTATCATTAAGAATTTTGTATCATCATTGTATTATATCCTTATTTTTAGAAAGCTTTGACCATGACATGTTTGATCATCTGTGACCCAGATAACAGCTTTCCTCGATAAAATCTGAGCAGCGATTACAAGAGAGCTGCCAACTGGATTTTCTTCACCTTATATGTAGAAATTGCTTTGTTCAGCTTTAAAAAAGAAAAACCGGCCCAGTTCTCTGGTCGTGCTCTTGTCTCACTCCTTACTATTCCACCACTGCAGCATATCATAATCTTTGTGAATAACATTGCTTTCTTCTGTTACTGTCTCCCCAGCTCTGCATCTGGCTGTGATGCAGGGTCGCCTTAACAATGTCAGAGCCCTTCTCACAGAGTCCAACATTGATGCTGAGGCCTTCAATCTCAGGTACGCACACTTTCTTTTACAGCCAGATGTTTTATTCAGATAGGCAGACACGTGCTGTATTAAAAATTGAGAAAATGTAAGATTTTAAAACATGTGGATGCAGCGGTAAAACAGATCATAAGAAATAACCTTCTGACTTCCCATCATTTTGTATCTGCTTAGGGGTCAGTCGCCAATGCATGTACTGGGTCATTATGGCAAAGAAAATGCAGCTGCCATTTTTGAGTTGTTCCTGGAGTGTATGCCTGAATATCCTCTGGACAAGCCAGACAACGAAGGGAACACCGGTACTGTGGTTTGCTTACTCATTTTTGTTGTTGAAGGTTTACAAATGGCATATTAATAGCGTGTATACTGTTCTGATAGGATGACAGTGATGTGTATTGTATTGCAGTTCTACTCCTGGCCTATATGAAAGGAAATGCAAACCTGTGCCGTGCCATTGTGAGAGCTGGGGCTCGACTTGGCATCACTAATAATCAGGGCATCAACATTTTCAACTACCAAGTCGCAACCAAGCAGTTGCTCTTCCGCCTTCTAGGTAGGTTTCCTCACTTAATTACCCATCAGGCTTTAATAGAAGTAATATGCTGTGGTGAACTTGGGGTTAATAACTGGTATTTTCCCCCATTTGTTTAGATATGCTTACCAAAGAGCCCCCATGGTGCGATGGCTCCAACTGCTATGAATGTGCTGCCAAGTTTGGTGTTACAACACGGAAACATCACTGGTTAGTAGTGCAGCTTTCTATACAAGTATACAGTATATACAGTATGCTGTGCATTTAATTAAATTCACTTATGTTTTCATTTTGACTCTAACTGTGTGATTATTTTCATCTCTCCTTCTTGACTGACTCCAGCCGCCACTGTGGGCGTCTGCTATGCCACAAGTGCTCTATAAAGGAGATACCCATCATCAAGTTCGATTTGAACAAGCCGGTGAGAGTATGCGACATCTGCTTTGATGTACTAACTCTGGGCGGTGTGTCGTAATGCCGTGGCCCGGATATCTTTCACCCCCTGGCTCTAACAACGCCAGGTCCAACTTGGCACAATTATTCAGGCACACCAGGAGAAGGGACATTAGTAGCAGGACATACTAACAAGAGAATCCCAGACAGTTATGGACCATCATCTTTATACTATTCCAGTTTATGAAAAAATATTAATCTTTTAGATGGGATGTTGCAAATAGAAAGTGAAACATTGTATTTTGTTTCTGTTTCAATCAAAGTATCTTGAAGCGAATATAAATGGCTCTTGAGCTTGGTGATGGCTGGACTGAGTTTCTTAATTTCCCAAGCTCAGTGATGTTTGTGCTCATTAGCTCTTGATATCACAAGCAGGTAGCTGTTGTACCACAAGCATTTCGGTCCAGTGATGTGATTTTTAGAAGGGGTTTCCCTTTAATCTGTTGGGATATTTCACTGTCAGCAGAATTTATGCTGACCTGCCCAAATACAAAAATTCAACGCTACATGAATCTCTACAATTGGGTAAGAGCTGAGGCTGCTGTCAACCAAGAGCAGAGAAAAACTGAAAAATGCCCCTTGATCTAAAGATCCACAAGGACTGATAATCCCTGTTTCCTCTGTAATCTTTCAACATTTTTTCACTATTTTGTGTTGACTGGATAAAATGGGACAGACGAAGGGGATTCAAAGGGAAAGCAGCTCAACTTGTTTTTAAATGAGCAGAATTTCCAAATTGGATCAAAGCTTTTCTGTTAAATTCATATTTTATATTACTTACCATAGAAGTGGTGGCACAACTGGACGGATTTCATTGTGTTGTTTTCTCCACAACTGTTATGAGTAGACATCAGCCAAATTAAATGGAAATGCTCAATTTTTAACATGGCAAGTTGAGGAAACGTGACCAGAGAAAGCCCATTTTATAATGGAGAGGAATCTAAATATCTCCAAAACATCTCAAGTATCCTCCTCATCAGTTACAGAAATGCCTATTATGCCTATGCATGTCATTTAATTTGTAGCCTTTGTAAGTCATGGTTATAATCATAAATCATATTTTAAAATCAGTCACCGAATAATTACATTCCATTTCTGACTTACTGTGAGGTCCTCGTCAGTAGTTCTGATCATAATGCCCACGATGTTGCCTCATGTCAAGTTGTCTTGACCCATCACATTTATAACGCTTCTTGATTTCTAAGCCTAACAGGTGCACTTTATCAAGTTCACGTGACATTTCTGATCATTGGGGAGAATGTGGAGTAAGAGGGATGGCCAGGTAGCGGGGCCTCTTTAAGTATTGTTAAATTGTACAGATAAATGTGTGATATTTTTGACCACTACAACTGTTTTGTACTTAAATGCAGTTTGTGCTTGTCATTGTGACAAACCTAAATCTTGCCTCTGTTAATCTTTTATGCACATTGTTTAATCTTTTATGCACATTGTATTGTATCTGTATGCTCAGATATCTAGCCTGTCTCTTCCTGGTGTATTCTTTTAGGGAAAGGGAGGACAACTTTACATAAAGGTCATCAGAAAAAAACAACGCTTTGAGATTTCTTTATTCTCTCTTTTTATTGTGTAAAAGTTGAATTATGTGATTTACTAGCCAAAGTAAGTGTTTTCCTGAGTACTGTGCTGCTAAAAAGCAGCTATGAATAGGTCCATTTTCTGGGCTGACTGAGAGATTAGTGCACTCCCACTGAGCATGAGTCAGCATGTGCAGGGCAGCTGTCATATTTCTGCAGGCTGGGGTCTTCCTCTGCTGCAGTCAGGTCTTCAACACAGACACAGCGAACACCACTGGAACTGGGAGAGAAGAGCTTCCGTGGTACACCTGTCCACTGTCTTACCACTCCACCACTGCAGGGGAAAAAAAGAAACCAAATCAATCCTGTAAATCCTGATGTATGCTCATCTCGCCCTCTAGTGTAAGAAATGTTGTATTACAGGTGAGCAGTATATTATAACATTGCAATCCCTGGAGGTCTGTTAATATTTGATTAGGCATGAACTATTTCCATACCTCTTAGTGGAGCACCAGACTCTCCCTCCCTTGGCAGAACTCCATTCTGAGTTGCACGGTGGGAAGCGAACCCTCTCGACTGCAGACTGAGCCTTGATTCGCTGACCCTCTGCTAGTGATGCTTCTACTTGCAACAGGGCCTCTGTGGGCTGCCCAGTCTCACTATAGAACCGACCTATTACCACACCTGAAATTCAGTGTTTGTTATAATAATCAGATACAGGCTATGTGGGATGTTTCCATTTTCTGATAGATGTAAAGGAAAAATTACTTTAACTACATAAGTGTATGTTCTGGAGATGTCCTAGCCACAGTATGTTCCATGTAGTCAGTATTACCATTATATTCAAGTCACGTTGAGTTTAGTATAAAGCCAAGTCATTTAACAAGGGAATTGCAGTATTGTCATATGTGAAACATAAAGGCTGTTTTTCCAAACCAAAATTATACAT
>VUQI01025840.1:0-19037 GCA_015106735.1 Paratilapia polleni | reverse complement strand
AGCCTTCAGCTTTCAGGCCCCTCTCCTGTGGAACCAGCTCCCAGTTTGGATTCGGGAGACAGACACCCTCTCTACTTTTAAGATTAGACTTAAAATGTTCCTTTTTGATAGAGTTTATAGTTAGGGCTGGATCAGGTGACCCTGAACCATCCCTTAGTTAAGCTGCAATAGGCCTAGGCTGCTGGGGGCTTCCCATGATGCACTGAGCACTTCCTCACTTCCTTTCACTCTCCATGTGTTTATACACCACTTGCATTTAATCATTAGTTATTATTAACCCTGTCTCTCTCCTATAGTGTGTCTTTTGTCCTGTCTCCCTCTGCTCTCTTCTCTATCCCCTCATCCCCAACCGGTCACAGCAGATGGCTGCCCCTCCCTGAGCCTGGTTCTGCCGGAGGTTTCTTCCTGTTAAAAGGGAGTTTCTTTCCCACTGTCTCCAAGTGCTTGTTCAAACGGGGTCGTCTGATTGTTGGGGTTTTCTCTCTAATATTGTAGGGTCTTTACCCTAAAATATAAAGCACCTTGAGGTGACTGTTGTTGTGAATTACTATATAAATAAAATTGAATTGAATCAGACAGATCTAATTTATAAACACAGACCGATTGCCAGCATGTTGCAGTCAGTCTGTGCAGACTAGCACAACTTGTATCTCCTTGCAACAGGGACTTGACTCAACTGGTTGTATTCTGGTTATATTTCTATATAAAAAAAAACAAGGTTGCTGAGCACCTGTTTCATTTTGCAGTTACATCATGGTTTAAGCAACTACATCACTATTTGTGGAGGAATTTCTGTTTCAAATTTCTGAGGTTCTGGCTGGACTCTGAATGTAAGTAGTTAATGTGAGTTTCTGTGTATGTAGATGGCAACAAATTTATGATTCACCAATTTATCACAGTTAATCGCTATATTATCACAGAGACTGCATGCAATTGCCAAGTTGACCCCATGCAATCGCAAACTAACAATAGACTGACTCTGCCTTATTGTTTTGTCATCTTGATGCACTGAAGTTACAGTGAAGACTGCAACTAACTGCAAGTGGTTGCAGACCTGGTTGCTGTCTTCCAAGCAACCATTTCAAAGGCAATGAGAACACAAGTTCATTGCACACTGTCATGCTGCAGTCTTCAGCCACTTTTTTCCCCCAGTGTGACTGAAGCATAAGACATGACCAGGGCTGATTATTCAAGAACTTGTATGTGAGGAGAAAGATTTTAAATTCAATTTTGGACTTAACAAGAGAAGCTAATATGGGAGAAATATGATCCCTGTGATTTCTACTCCTTGCTAGTACTCTCACTGCAACACTCTTGATCAACTGAGGGCTTTTCAGGGGGCTTTTAAGAATTACAATAGTCCAGCTTAGAAGTAATAAATGCATGAACTAGAAGGAAAGCAGTCCTACACAGCGGCTGTGACTCAGGAGCTAGAGTGGGTTGTCTACTAATTGGAAGGTCAGTAGTTCGATCCCTGGCTCCCCTAGTCTGCATGCCGAAATATCCTTGGGCAAGATACTGGACCCCACGTTGTCCCCGATGCATTCATGTGAGTGTGAGTGTGTGTGAATGTTAGTAAGTGTAGCTAAAAGCACTGTATGAATGTACATATGACTGGTTGAATGTGGCATCTAGTATAAAGCGCTTTGAGTACTCAAAATTGAGTAGAAAAGTACTATATAAGTACCAGTCCATTTACCATATTACATATCCTGTTTATACTGATCAAAAAAAGGTTCCTCATAAGTTCCTCGTGCTGAGGTTTCTTATTTAGAAATAAGCCTCTCTTTCAGCTTAGGTTGCAGATTGTACAGGTGTGTGTTCCCGTCCTTGACTGTACTGATGTGATTTTAAAAGCATGCTACTGCTGATATGCGTGAGCCCCTTGATGCAGTGTATAGCAGGTTTGGCACCCATAATGCTACTCTCTATCCATCAATTTCCACTCGAAGAGAACAGCACTCCTCCTTTTATTCACAAAGCCTTACTTAATAACCCACCGTGTTATTCATTTTCACTTCTAACACTTAGAAATATGGATAACAGTATATGTTCACAAGAATGCATTACCTTTGATATCCCGTATATAAATACAGAGCAGCCTATTATGCACTTCAAAGGTGGAATAGTTTCTCTTACATTAAAAAAATATTTCACCCAGCTTCTGTTGGATGATGTTTTATATCATATAAAGCTCTTCCCTTTTGTAAGAGCTTAGTCAGCTCTGTTTTGCTGGAAACTTGAAGCAGAGCCATATTTCCAACAGGTGAACAATGGCTGAAGGTTGGTTTCAGCACATAATTAGATTAAAAAGAAGCTTTTAAATATGCTATCCCTTTTTTCTGGAATAATCTACAGAAGGACCTGAGACTTGCTGTAAGGATGGTTTAAATTTCATCTGAATGCTGCATCCTTTATAAGGACTCAAGGAACTCTGACCTTTTCTAACGTGGTCAGTGACACCAATCATGGCTGCTGACCTGAAAATAGCAGAGTCTGAACAATTTCTTCTTCATTTAAGAACACCTAAATCCTCAAACTTTCTCATGATTTCCAGGTTTACATGAAAATATAACAGATTTTTTTTTTTTAATGTGAACTTTCTGTTCTTACTGCCTTTAATCTCACAACCTAAAACTCCTTTGTTTTCTTTTTAGAGAATCAGTTCACATTTTATTTTAACTGACTTGTGGGACAGTATCCACAGTTCTTCTATCATCAGCCAAACAAACTGTTACTAGAAAAAAAAAAAACCTGTCAACTGCTAATTAAAACTTTATTGCATCCAAGCTGAAATGTTTGGGACTGAAAAATGAAGCCAGCGCTGAAGTACCAAAAGACGTCCACCAGAGGCTCCAGCAGTGAGTCAGTCCCCATAGACTCCCATGTTAAAATGTCCAACTTTACAGCAGAAATAAACATATTTACAGCCTGATACAAAAACAGCTTTACTCACTATAGTTAATTTCCCCCTTCATAACAACTGTACAGGGGGTGAATTCTTTGTAAATTACCTGTTTAAATTGTATTAAGGCTTAAAGTTTGCATTATTAGGGGCGTGGCCTCTTTGACTGACAGGTGGATGGCGACACAGGCAGCTGTAGCTGCTAGCTGTCTGCTAGGCTTCACCTCAGCTAATTGGAGTCCCTGAACTGGACCTCTGGACCGTATTTGTGCTGTTGGAGCCTTTTGGAGCATTTTTAATGCAATTATCTCATAAATATTATGGCTTGCTGGGCAGTTAATTGTACTAAGACCCCCATCAAACAGACCAGTCAGTGACTATATGGCAACCACTGGTCACAAGGGAAAAGTGTGTGACTGGTTGGCAAGTGCTTGCTGGCAATTGCTCACATGAAACTGGTTGCAAAGAGGTATACAGTGCTGCACCAAAAACCTCCCTGCAATTGCTGCTGCTGTTGCTCGTTTTTTGTATGGAAGATGGCAACTTGTCTGCAAGCACTCAGCAACTGCTCGCCAAGCGGTAGTGAAACTGTGAATAATGTGAGGCAAGCCGGAAATGGAGACCTTTCACCTTCAAAGTAAAAGATGTGCCTTTTGAAATGTTTTGGTTGTAGTGGTAAGACACAGCTCTTACTTTTAAGGTGAACAGTGTCCATTTCCAATTTCCATTGCACTTTTTCAAGTTTCACTACCATTAGGAGAATAGCAGAGTATTTGCAGACAAGACCTAACAGACCATCCAAGAACTCTGAGCTCCAGTTTTGGTGCTCAGTGAAATTCTAGGATTTTATTTGGATGTTACTGAGCACTGATTAGCAGTCTGTGTCTGTGTGATGCTCCCATACAGTCTGTGGAAGCAGCTTGCTAACCAGGTTAGCTAGTGTTAGCACTCCACCCTCTTGTCCAAATATGGTGACTTCTGGCTGCAAAAACAATTGTGGCAGCAGCCAAATCTCTAATGTTGAGGTGTCAAAATGTGGAGTCTAAAACTGATGGTGACGTCCATCTTACATAGGCTTACAGTCAAGGCTTATGACTTCTTTTTTGTTGATAACCCAGTTTGCTGAAACCAAAAGAATACCTTCAGCTCACCTTAAAAGAGCATCTGAGGGCTGAGCCCAGAGTGCAGATCTTTCTCTAAATCATTCACACTGAAACATGATAGAAATAAGGATGCAGTAAATGCTGTTTTAATACCATGAATCCACTGCTGAAGGAAAAAGTCTCATGCTACAAAATAATCTCTTTAACCAACAATCACCACCTTCTTGTGACGGGTTTAAAATATTTTTACATTTAAGAAAAACAAGACTGGACATATGGACCACTGGGAGGTTTTCCCAGCTGGTTGTTATTTATGCTGATGGCCTGATGTGAAAATATATATCTAAAAACACCAGAGAGTAAGAGCTGCACTTTGAACACTGGCCCAGTTAAGTGAGATGTGTGGGTAGAGAAGCTTCTTATTTTTTCCAGATATTGATGTTGTAACATTGTTCTAGTCGATATCAAGAATGAAGAAAAGATTCTGACTTTATCAAAAGTTATAAAGAGAGAAAAAACTTCTGTGTCTGTTCAAATTAACTTCACTAATGTTAAGCTTAGCTGTCCTAAACTCCTGGATCAAAACACCAGACCTCCCAACAGCTAGCAAAACATCAACATCTGCCAGACCTCCCCAGGAGTTTATCCTCATAATAAACGCTGCTTTCAGGCTACGGCAAGTTCAAAGCTGTGTTTGAAATGGTTATCTGTACAAGGGGAGCAGCACCAGCAGAGCCCTCAGTTTACACGGGACATATTTCTACCATCCATGGAGCCCAAACACTGCTACCAATCTCCCCGCTGCAGGTGAAAGGTCAAACCTCACACTGTTTTCTTTTTGACATGACGTCTAACAGAATTATTACATGCAAGAAAGAGAGACCAACAGAGTGATCAAACAGGGCTGCAAAACCTGAGATGTCCTTTTACTGAAAAGCTATCTGAAGATCCACCTGGGGCCACATTTCACAAACTCAAGAAGCTTTCAACTTAACCTAAAAAACCCAGTAGTCCCAGTTTGAGTCTGGAAGCTAAAAGTAATGGATTGTGATAAAGGTTTAATGTCAGTGAGAGTGAGTGCGTTTGGTGGAAACTGGAGAGAAAGCTCTTATGGACAGAGACAGAATCACTGATAAATATCTTGACTAACAAATAGAGTAAATGCATTCTGTGCCACAGCACCTCAAAGATATTAAGTTGAATTATTCACTTTTATTAACTGAATAGAAAAAAAACATTGTCTGAATTGATAACTGAGCCATTATTTTGGTTAAAGCATCAGCGGTGCCATGGCCCCGATGCCTCTTACAGATCAGACTGCTTTGATTAGCACTAATGACGAGCTAAAGAAGGCGATAAGAGACATTTGGACACAGAATGGTCTTCTTGGAGTGTGCTCTGGTACAGCTTTCTTCATTAAGACTGCAAAAACTGTCCAGTACAAGTCAATCAACCTGATTTTTTTCCCCAATTAGAAGAAACTTGGCTGAAGTTGTCAAACTTGGTTCAAAACTTTTAAGAAAAGAACATTAAAGAAGGTGAAATCTTTAAAGGTAAAACCGATCCAGAGCTGTGCAGTGCAAATAAAAGACCAACAAATAAAAAGGCATTGATTCAGTTGGTGAAATTAAATTTATCTGCTGAATATTTAACAGTGAGCTCAGCTTGTATCAGCAATGCAATTACAGTGTGAGTCAGCAGTATGAGTCAAACACAAAGGCCACCAGGCCCATCATCATCTGCGGTCGCTGTTTGTGATGTGCACAATAAACGAATCAATTTCCATGCATCCATCTTCTACCATTTACAGCCATATTTAAAAAAAAGTTTTCCCAGGACTCTGTGCAGACCTCTCATTCAATACCCATTCAGCAGCTTGTAGAAACACCTTTAGCAGCAACAGCTTAAAGTAATGGTTTTCTGTGTGACTTTATCAGTCTGTCACATTGTTGTGGAGGAGTTTTGGCCCACTCTTCTTTACAGCATTGCTTCAGTTCATTGAGGTTTGCAGGCAATCATTTATGCACAGCTCTCTTAAGGTCCCACCACAGCTTTTCAGTCAGATTGAGATCTGAACTTTAACTGGGTCATTGCAGCATCTTGATTCTTTTCTTTTTCCAGCCATTCTGTTGTAGATTTGCTGCTGTGCTTGGGATCATGGTGGACTCAATAACTGCAAGGTGCAGCCAAAAGCCAAAATCAAGCCCTCCACCCCTCTGCTGACAGTTGGTATGAGGTGTTTGTGCTAATATGCTGTTTGGTTTTCTCCAAACACGGTGCTGTGCATTATGGTCAAACATCTCCACTCTGGTCTCATCTGTCCAAAGGACATTGTTCCAGGAGTCTTATGGTTTTTTCACATCTAACTTTGCTAAACTGTGCTGCCACATATGCATGTGTATAACCCTTCCAAACAAGTCATACTTGTTCAGTCTTTTTCTAATTGTGCTGTCATAAACTTTAACATTTAACATGCTAACTGAGGCCTGTAGAGTCTGAGATGGAGGTCTTGGGTTTTTGGGTTTTTGGGTTTTTGTTTTTTTTTTTTGCAGTTTCTCTGAGCGTTGCATGGTCTGAGCTTAGGGTGAATTTTGCTGGGATGTCCACTCGTGGGAAGATTGTGGCATTACGCTAACACACACCTGAATGCTCCAGACCAGCAAACAGTCATAACTTCTGCTTTTATAGAGCTGCTCACACTTGCTGATGATCAGTTAATCAGTGCATTTGATTGGCAGCACCTGGCTGCTAATTACCCTCTTCTTAATTTCTATGGAAGTAGTAAAGGTTTTTTACAGGACTGCATAGTGTCCTGTGAAAAAGAATTTTTCACATGACAGTATCTGGGACTTCAGTTTGAGCAAAGATGTCCAGGCCTCCTGCCTAATCTACAGGTTAATATTTTAATCCCCCAGCCACTTTCTCCAGCGCTGCAGAGTTTCCTGGGTCTCTGGAATTATTAAATGTGCGATCTTATTCTTTCGTTAACTCGAACAGCTTGTGAGGAATTGAACGTAGATCAACCTGCAAACCGACAGCTTCACCTTCACGTTCAGTCCTCTCTTCACCACAACAGACCAGCGCAGCGTCCATATCACAGCAGACAATGCATCAGTCAGTCTGTTAATCTCCCTGTCCTTCTCTCCCTCATGTGTGTACAAAATCTGGAGATACTTGAACTTGGGCCAGCAACATTTCCCTGACCTGCAGTTGGCACGCCACCCTTTTCCAGCTGAGAACCATGATCTCAGACTTGGAGGTGCTAATTCTCATCACTGCTACATCACATTCTGCTGCAACTAAAGTTTCTTGCTTGATGAAGCTCATAATCAAAGAAATGTAACTTTTTTTAATGACAATTTGAGTTCTTTCTACTCCTAACCATGCTTGTTTTCTTTCCATAGGAAAGGGCTTTATATTTCAGTGAAAAACGAGTCCACAGTGAGTAAAAATGTGATAGGAAGGGTTTTTTAGTTTAATGATTCTTTTAATTAGCAATCAACCTGTTAATTACTCCCTCAAATAATTAATCCACTTGTGAAAACATTGCATCTTATACTAAAAATGTTTTGAGTTCTTTTCAGTGCAAATTTAATTTATTATTTGTCATAAGTGTAGTTTTTCTGTGTTTGACTGAGACTGCAAAAGGCTGCCTGTTGCATTCCAAAGAACACATGACACATCCTCTCCTCGACTTCTCTAAAGACATTCCTGATCTTAATTCTGTGTGTTTCAGGTTTAGGTTTCACTGTTTGATTTATGAGGTTCATCTTAAATGAATCACTGTTAAATGCCAGAATTCATGCAAAATGGTCCTGTCTGCATATACTGAGGGACGCCACATAAACGTGACTTTACATCGCAACCGGAATAAAACAAAAATTTTAAATTTCACAAAAAATTTCAGGCAGATGAAACCAAGAAAATCTTCATTTAATGCCACATTAGTTACCAGATCTCATCAGTTTTTACTCTAAATGCAGTCCAACATCATTATCAACTAAATCTTAAAAGCAGAGGGCAGTTTCCTCACACACTATATAGAGGCTTTGCACATGAATCTGTCATGAGTCATAACAGGATCAGCCGCAGTAAAAACACCAATCAGCTCCTACAGCCTGCAAATCCATATCAGTGCTAACAAGTCTGATTACTGATGAATATGCACGGAGCTGTTTCTTATTTTCTGAGCTCTATTTTTATCTGACTCACGAGGCTGTGCATTCTGTGTGGGAAAATCACACATTTCTCTGGTATTTGGTCATAATCCAGATGGATTAAAATATCGACCTGATGAAGGTGCTAGATAAAGCTAGAGTTGTACTGAACTTATATTATTTTTCTCTCTTTCTCTCTGTACTTCCCTGTTTAATAAAACAGCAGCAGCATATCTGCTGCTGTTTTATTAATAATATATTTATTCCCCATTTTGCCGTGTTATCTTTTAGCTGTACGCCTGTATGTTCTTATCTCTCTGAGAGGATTACTGTACACTGCAGAGAGGAGGAGGAATCATCAACACAATACTTTAGAAGAGGTTCTGCAGAGCAAACATAGCTACTCAAACTCAGCGCACATGTGCAGGGAACAGAGCAGAATAACAAATATGAGCATAACTGGTATGTTCTCAGATGGATTATTGTACAAAGCACAACATGATAAACTGTAAATGGGTTGTTTTCTGATTTAAAATCAGTACTGGAAACAAAAACTTTTTATTTATTTTGCTTTGTGTATGACAACACATTCAGTGCAGATGGTTTACCCAGATTACAAATTCATTCATAGAACATTTCTCTAACACTATAGTCACTTGTTGCTTTTGAAACAGTTGCTTCGAAGACAGGGACTAGGTCTGGAACCACTTGCAGTCAGTTGCCATCTTCAAAGCGACTTTGGTGCACCAAGATGACAAAAAAACGGCAAAAAGTCAGTCTGCTATCAGTTTGTGACTGAATGGGGTCAAGCTGGCAATTACATGCAATCTGTTTGTGATAATACAGCGATTAACTGTCATAAACTGACCAAATTCATAAATCTGTTGCCATCTACATACACAGAAATTCACATTAGCTACTTACATTCAGAGTCCAGCCAGAACCTCACAGATCTGAAAGAGAAATTGAGAAATTCCTCCACAAATAGTGACGTCGTTGCTGCAGGACGCCGATTTAACTGCAAAATGACACAGGCGCCCTGCAGCCTTGCTTTTATATGGGAATATAACCAGAATACAACCAGTTGGCAACCAGCTGAGTCCTATCGCAAACACACGTGTTGCAGGAGAGTTGCACTCATTGGCACAGACTGCCTCCGATTGATTGCAACATGCTGTCTATGTTTATAAATTACACAGCAGGTATTTACAAACCTTTGCCAGTCTGTCTGAGAGTGATTTCCATCAGTCTGAGTTGGACTGTAATTGTTTGGAGACAGATTGCCTCTCACCAGGCAACCCGTGCAATTGCCTTGCATTCGAAATTGGTTGCCCAGAGGGTGAGGGTGCTGCACGATCAACCTATGGGTGACCAGTTGGTTGTTGTAAGTTCTTGCAATCAGTTACTGAATGCAAAAAAAATTCTATGCAACCACCAATTTTTCCTAGTTGCAAGGAGGTTCCTGATCTATTTTTACTCTAGTGTGAGTGAGCCATTACTACTCCAGTGTGTCCTGGGCCTGCCCAGGGTCTCTTCCTGGTTAACACAAAATATCTCACCTAGAAGGTGTCCAGAAGGCATCCTAGTCAGATGCTGAACCACCTCAGCTGGCTCCTTTTGATATGTTGAAGTAGCAGCTCTACTCTTAGTCCCTCCTGAGTGATCAAACTCCTCACACTATCTCTAAGGGAGAGCCCAGCCACCCTTTAGTGAAAACTTATTTCTGTTGTTTTTATCCATGGTCTTATTCTTTCAGTCACTACTCACAGCTCCACCTCTTGGCTGCACCTATAAATTGTGAAACAGAGCTGGTTCACTGTTCCATGACCAGGACAAAAACCGCATTGTTCCTCTTGAGGAACAGAGGTTCAACTCACCTATGGATTCTCTTCTTCAATACCCTGGCAGAGACCTTCCCTGGGAGGCTGAGGAGTGTAATACTCTCCTCCAAACTGATACTGATGTAAACTCACACAAAGAAAACAAATGTTAAAGTACTTTTGTTTTAAATTAGAGAACACAATTACTGGACTTTTTTCCCCTAAGCTTTGTATGCTGCACATGTCACTGTCAGAAAGTTCAGGTCTTCTTCGCTAATTAACCTCTTCAATGCAGCCGTGCAGGACTTGTTCCATGATTAGAAATCATGTAGCAAAGTAATATATGTGCAGCATGCAGACACATAAAAGGCTCTGTTCACTCCTCTGGGAAATTGTGTTTGGCACATTTTACCACAGAAACAGAATTTAATTACTGTTTGACACTGGAGCCAATCCCTCTCCACTGTGTCCCCACCTATCACAGAAAGCTCCCACAGACCCTCCTGTCTGTCTCCGCTTTGTTATTTTGGGTCACAGTGCACATTAAGCGCAGTAGGACATTGTTCCCATGCTGCACTGCAGAGAAAGACTCGGCGGGTCGTGGAGGTTTGGTGCTCACTGATTACAGGAACTGTGACATCAGGCACATTCATTCATTCAGACGCCTCGAGGGGTTTGATCAGCACGTGGGGAGAACACTGCACCAAAAACAAAAAGATGGAGAACAACTCATTAGCACTTATTTTTTTAGACAATTGCTACCCAGCTTATACCCAGTGTAGCAGTCATTTTAATCTAACTATAACTCACTGATTTACTATACAGTAAGACACATATTAATGGCATACAAAGGCATAAAAACACAAAGAGATGCAAAGCAAACCCACATGGAATTCACCTTAATTCTCCCATAAAGGTCCAGGAAAAGTGATTAGGAAGAGACACAGGAGGGAATTTGTGCTTGAAAAAAACATTTGATTTTTCTCCCATAATGCCTTTCAGCATTGTGCATTGCATTAAGTCTAGAAAAAAAGAAAAAAAGATATTATTACTGAACTCTGAAGGAAAAAAAACAGCTACTTTTGTTTAAAGGTACTTTTTGTAAATACCCTCTGCAAAGCGTAAGTAAAACATTCACCACAAGGGGGCAGCATTTTACCAGTGGGTGAATAGTGACGTTTTCATTTAGCTAGTGTTTGTAATGTGTTTATCTGAGGAAGAGTTAA
This sequence comes from Paratilapia polleni, assembly GCA_015106735.1. Taxonomy (NCBI): domain Eukaryota; kingdom Metazoa; phylum Chordata; class Actinopteri; order Cichliformes; family Cichlidae; genus Paratilapia; species Paratilapia polleni. The sequence continues at coordinate 7,826 of VUQI01025840.1, read as the reverse complement.
AACCAAAGAGAAAAGCTCCTTTGGTGTCCTTTTGTGCTGCTTTATCATACGTTTGAACCAGACTATGAATGCTTGACCTTTTTCTTCATCACTCTAGCGTGCTGCATAAAAAAAAAAACAGAAAAGGTGGGAGAAAAACAAACAGGTTTCATCTTTAACTTCATGGATTTTGGAGATCAGTCTTTCTTCTAGTGTATAAATTATTCACAGCAAAAGAAATTTCAACCAGGGGACCCCAAATGTTTGCATACCACTGTATATACTGAACTGGGAACTGGGCGTCAAAGTGGTACAAGATGTTACAAGAAACAGTGTTGGTCTCCATGGCTAATTTCACCCTTCCTGACAATTGGATGGGCTAAATGATAGGGTTAAATGTAGGCCGTGGCCTCTTTGACTGACAGGTGGATGGCGACACAGGCGGCTGTAGCTGCTAACTGTCTGCTAGGCTTCACCTCAGCTAATTGGAGTCCCTAAACTGGACCTCCGGGCTGTGTTTGTGCTGTTGGTGCCTTTTGGAGCATTTTTAATGCAATTATCTCACAAATAATATGATTTGCTGTGCAGTAATTGCACTATCACATTTAAACTAGAACTAGAGGATGGTATAGCAAGATGCAACACTGGAATGAGGTTAAGAGATGTATGACAGGTAATGAGATGGTCCAGGGGAGGGAGAATGGGTCCTGAGACTGGAAAGCCAAGGTTAGTCACTGGGAAAAACAATGTTCACAACAGTGAGCTAGACAGTTCTTTATGGCTCACTCACACTAGAGTAAAAATAGGATGGCAACTTTTTTGCAACTAGGAGGTGGTTGCCCAGTGATTGCACTGAATTTTTCTTGCTGTTGGAGACCTATTGCATGTAGTTGCAATGACCAACTGGTCACCCAGAGGTTGAGCGTGCAACACCCTCAACCTCTGGACGACCATTTTTTGACAGCAAGGCAATTGTTGTCTGATGGGGCGCAACCTGTCTCCAAACAATCAAAGTCTGACTCAGAGTGACAGCAATCACTCTCAGACAGATTGGTGAAGTTCTGCAAATAATTGCCATCTAATTTATAAACACAGATTGACTGCCAACACATTACAATCAATCTGAGTCAGTCTACACCAATGAGTGCAACTTGTCTGTCTTTGCAATAGGGAACCTGGCACGACTGGTTGCCAACTGGTTGTATTCTGGCTATATTACTATCTAAAATCAAGGTTGCCAAGAGCCTGTGTCATTTTGCAGTTAAATCACCATCCTGCAGCAACTATGTTACTATATGTGGAGGAATTTCTGAATTTCTCTTTCAAATCTATGAGGTTCTGGCCAGACTGAATGTAAATAATTAATGTGAATTTCTGTTTAATTTCTTTGTATGTAGACGGCAACAGATTTACGATTTTTGTCAATTTTATTACAGTTAATTGCTTAATCATCACAAACGGCATGTAACTGCCAGTTTGATGCCATTCATTAGCAAACTGATAGCAGACTGACTCTGCCTTATTGCCATTTTCTTGTCATCTTGATGCACCAAAGTCACTTTGAAGTCAGCATCTGACTACAAGTGGTCCCCGTCTTTGAAGCAACCATTTCGAAGGCAACAAGATTGCAAGTTCATTGCACATGGTCGCAATAATTTTTGTTGCACTGCGGTTTCCAACCCCTGTTTTCCCTCGTGTGACTGCAGCTTTAGGAAGTCTGAGTGATACTACCAACACAACTGATGGAACGGGCAAGGAATGAGTGGATGAGCCAGCGTTTAAATGCAGCCATAGAGTGATAACTTGATTGTAGTCAGGTAGGCTAACCAAGGAGCTATATAAAAATATTATAACTGAATGATGATTAAGTTGGACAGTTAAGAAAAGGGATGGATGGTAAAGGTGGAGTTATGTTTAGGTAATTCATAAAGTGTTCTTCTAAAAATCTCTCTTGTTAAAAGGAAGGATGCTTTGTTGTGGTTCACATGAAAAAGATTTTTTTTATTTTATTTTATTTTATTTAAGAAAGGGCATTGTAGCAGAGTTCTATCATCTGTTTACATCCTCTTCATCAGAGGGTTCACATTAGAAGCTACACAAAGATTTGGAAACTGAACTCTCAGCCTGAGGCACAACATTCGATTTGCAATGCTCTGCTAACACACTATAATTTATTAATGCAAATGTATGTAACTCCTGCCAAGTATAAAAATACAGCAGACATACTCAGTGCATATAAGCTGAAGGAACACTGAAGCTTTCTGACAAACACAGTGAAGCAAACATTTTGCGAAAAGGTGGGAGAGACGTGAAAAAAAGATATTTCAGAAGAAATTCTATTAGACCTAAAATTGTTTCTACATGGTCTGTGTACACAAGAAAAACATTATAATGAAAATGAACAAAAATTAATTAACCTCTTTTTTTTGTGCCTAACAGATAATAGCATTGTTTTGGAAAAAAATAACTCAGACTGAATGTGACACACTGGATAAGATTTGAAACCTTCCACTGGAAGGAAAAGGTGTGAGGACTGTTTTGAAATATGTGATATATTTGGAGAGTCGTTTAGAATAACTGTTTGTTGTGAACTGTGCTGTGTTTGTTGGATTTTGAGCATTTTGTTTGCTTGGATTTGGATTGCCATGTGTGGAAGAGGAGGAGCAGTTTTATGTTTTTCTCTTCTGGTTTGTTGTTTATTGCATATATATATATATATATATGTATATATATATATATATATATATATATATGTATATATATATATATATATACATATATATATGTATATATATATATATGTATATATATATATATATACATATATGTATATATACATATATATACATATATATATGTATATATATGTATATATATACATATATATACATATATATATGTATATATACATATATACATATATATATATATGTATATATATATATATATACATATATATATATATATATAATGAGGTTCAGGGAGGTGAGCTGAGCTCTTCTGCAGAGATGGGAGAAACAATAATAGGAGGACAGCCATTTCAGCAGCTCTCCATCAGTCAGACCTTCAGGGTAGAGTGGCTTCACAGCAGCCCCTCTTGAGAAAAATACACAAAACAGCCTGAACAAAGGCTGCCAAACTGCATTCAGGACGAGAATTTCTCTGCTCTGATGGGACAAAAAAATGAACTCTTCAGGGCAGAACATGAGGCACTGCTCACCACCTGCATCCATGTGGGGAGATATGTTTGTGGGCTATAAATTGTGGGAAAAGTGTTGCCCCAGTCTCATGCCTCTGTATCGTGGAGCAGGTTTTCTTCTCTGTGTTTGGCTGCATTCAGACAATTTGTGGCGAGACCAGCTCAGAGACACTTCCCCTACTACAGCACAATGGGAGTAATGCTGAGTATGGACATAATGAGTCAACCCTGGTAGAAGAGAGCAGTGTAACTGAACTAGATAGTGCCCAGTCACCTGCAATGACAGATGCATCTACTGAGATGAGGATGAAGATTGTGACTGGACTCAACACACCCACCCAACCAAGGGCACGACTCCCTTGACTCACTGACAAAGTCCCATCAGAGAAGATGCTCGCAGATGTGAACACTGCTCTACTCACCATCCCCACTACCAGCATCATTAAAACCGTTGAGCTTATATATGCTACTGCCACAGTAATCCTAGGAACACTTCAGTATAAGATCAAGAATGCTTGTAGAGAAAGTCCCTCGTGGAGAAGAAGGTTGGAAGACAAAACCAGAGAAGCCACTAGGCTGAAGAGCTACACCAGAGGCCAAGTGAATCAATGGCCTTTTCTCCAAAGATCCATCCAGGGTGTACTCCCAGCTGTGAGGGCAGACCCACCCAGAGCTGAAACTGAGCAATACTGGAAGAATGTCTGGGAGAAAAAGGTGTCACATAACACCAATGCCAAATGGCTGATGGACCTAAGAGCTTCTTTTTGACAATTTTTAACGGTAATAAAAAGAGTTTTGTTTTGTTTTTCTTTTTTATCCTGATTTTGCCTTCTTGTCTCCTTTTTCCCCTGGACATTGTTATTGCTTTTCCACATCCCCTGGACTTACTGGGGAAGACTGCCTGTTTTTGGTTATTACTTGTAATAGAGTCCTAAAAATACAATTTTAGTTCATCTTGATGGTTATTTAGTGCAGATTGGGTAACACTATTTCAGTTTCAAATTAAATTTACAGCATAAAGTTTTGTAAAAACTGGTTTGAATAGTTTATGAAATGACAGTGGATACTTGAAAACTACAAGGGCTTGCTGTACAAAAAAAACAAACATTTTGGGGGTTATGTGAGTCCACTTTGCTCTAACAGCAGCTAGGAGAGGTTTGGAGTGGAGACGAGGGCAAAAAGAAATGACTCCAGCATGGCTGCGGTAATGGCCAGGAGCTGATTACACACTGTGAGAGTACTCGTCTGAGGGCAGAGGTTTGAGATGGGCGTGTTTCTCTTTGGTGGCTGTTTTGGTTCGATGAGGCTGAGTCGTGAAGTTGTCATAATCCCACACAAATAACAATAAATAACTGCAGGAGAGGATTTAAACTGCAGCAAGGCAGAGCTGCTTAAAATGTGCAGAAACCTGAGAGGGTTAGGAGGTAAATCTCTGCTGACCTACATGTGCATATCAAACAGCTCATACCAACTAATACTACAGACATTTAAAGGGTTAATGCACACATTTAACTGAGACGTCTGCTGTTATTTAAGTTGACATACATGTTTTAGATTTTAATGAAGGCAGAATTATTGAAGGAAATCTTTCCAGAAAAATAATCTATCAGTAACACGTCTGAAAAGGACAGACATCTGCTTATTTCACACCACCTGACTGCTGGATTGTCAGTAAAGGGATGCATTGCGAAGGCTGTCTGATAATTCATCCAGACTGTTGATGATCTCTGGACACTGGACTGAGCACAGTGGAGCTGCTCTCAGACTGACTGGTCAGCAGCTGCTGGTCTAAATATAAATGAGCATCTGGGTGCATCTGAGTAATAACTCATATTTATACTCATACTTTAGTTCTGCTTGAGCCAAGATGGCCGAAAGAGAGGCCTATGGCTCTGGGTTTCTGTTCACTTATTTCCTATTTTTGTTTTGTCTTTCCTGGGGTGCAGCTGAATAGTCAGGTTTGTTAAGGAAGTTTTCTAAATGACTGATGTAACTCAGGAGTATGTTAATGGCAATCATAGTCAGAGATGCTTGGAGTCTCTAAACATTAAGGAAAGGTGCTTCAGTGCCTCCTTTATTACCTCCTTTAGACACTGGAGTATCCTTTATGAAAGGAAAGAAGATAATGCCTTCCAATAATGCAACACACTATCCAGCTGTTCATAAAAATGACACAAAACTAACACAGATCATGTCATTTTCATCAACATGTTTTCCATTTCATTTCCATAACCTTATGTGCAGCAACTGGCTGAACATCACGCTGCTGTAATTCTTATTGAGGTGTGTGTGAAGAACATAGATATTGTCAATCCTTCAGGGTTATCATTACTCAGTTTTTACATTGGGTCAGTTGGGATAGGCTCACAAACAGCTTCAACAAGTAAAAGGAAAGGACTAACACTGGATCATCTCTGCAGCAGGAAAAACTAAGGAAATAAGATTTATTTCATTTCATAGGCTATATGTTCGTTATTCTTTAAAATTCAAACCTTTGTCCTTCAAGGACATTTTTCACTGCGTGGTTCTAGTTTACATGACCTGCATCAAACAACACAGAAACAACACGGTGGGGTGAACGACGAAGTGCATTTTGTAGTTCATCTTATAACTTCTCCCTCCCACCTTTCTTTCACCTCATGACCTTTTCCACTGAGGTCGAAGTAAAGTGATTAATAAAAAGGAGATAGGAGGTAATTTTTTGGACTATTCGACCACTTTGCACTTCTCTCTTTATCAGTTTTGCCCTATCCTAACCAGTTTCACCTCATCAAATTTGTCTCATCTGTGTCCAATTATCCAACCAGATGTGTAGATATACCACCAGTCTTCACCTCCAACTTCCAGACTGTTTTGTACTCTTTGTAGTCAAGCTTTTTGTAGAATTCAAAGACAACCACATGAGGCTGTAAAGACTGGAGCTCTGTGTTCTGAATGCTGTTTTACCATACGAGGAAATTCAAATGTTGCTCTACAGCGCAGACATAAAACACGAGACATTGATTAAAACATGAGACAATAAAACATGGATTAAATAAAAGTATAAAAATCTGTATTGCTGCATCATTAAATAAAGTGTGGGTGGATGATACACTTTTAAGTGTTTTTCCTTATTTAACATATTTATTGCTTGGAGGAAAGAAAAAAAAACTCCCTGAATCTGGAGGTGTGTGTCTTGGCTGACCTGTAACGCCTGCAACAGTTCAAAGAGATGATGGGCCGGGTCAGTGAGGTCTGTGATGGTGGTAGTTCTGCTGAGGTAGTGGCAGTGTGGTGGCAGTGTCCTCCAGAGAGGGCAGTGGGCAGCCAGTGATTTTCTCTGCAGTAGAGCAGCCTGCATACCACACTTACATGCAATACGTTAACAGGCTCTCTATGGTCACCTGGTAGAAGGCCAACAGCAGCTTCCTCTCTGTTGAGCACTCTCAGGAGGTGCAGTCTGTGCTGTGCTCTCTTGACAGTTGCAGTGGTGTCGGCCAACCAGGAGGGGTCCTCAGATAAGAAGACCCCCGGGAACCTGACTGCCTGCTCCCTTTCCACACATACGCCACTTATTCAGAGAGGGGTCAGGTCTGTGCCACGTTTCTTTCTAAAGTCCAGTATTAGTTCCTTTGTCTTTGGGATGTTCAGTGTCAGGTTACTGACTGAGCACCACTGTGACTCTGTGTCTTTGTATCTCATCCCTGTATGCTGTCCCATTTCTGATTTTGTTTCAGTAAAAAGTCTAAAATATTTCTTTCACCACTTTGTAAATCAGTTATTCAAGTAATCCATCTGTCTGAGGGTATAGGGCCAAACATGAGCCTGAAAATCCAACCCAACATTTTCTACGCTGCATTTCTTTTTCTGTTTTTCAGATCAAATATTCTGATTTCCCGTGGCCTCCCTCTGCCTTGTTCTTAGAGCTCCCCCTGTGCCACCCCATAGGTTAAAAAAATCCTGGAAACCTTTGTCACTGAGAATGTGTTTAGTTTTGTAAAAGGACCAAATGAGATCTGCAAATAATGTCCAAGTGAAACAGTTTAAGGTTTTTCCAAAAGAGAGATTGATTCAATAAACTGGATCAGGACACTGAGAATTTGGTTCAGAGAAACTAATGGTGTATATTGGCTTGTATAATGTTTTATAACTAAGCCTGGTATGTAATTAAACATTATTTAAAGTTTTTCTGTATTTCTTTCGGTACAAACCACATATTATGGGTAATACTAATAAGAGAATTTAAAGTTATAAAGTTGTAACATCCGGATTATTCAGGGGGTCATAGACAGGAGGTGATCAGATATTTAGCCAGACCGCCGATGCTCCTGAGACAGAGGCATGGCTGCTTTCAGAGCTGACAGTTTATCATCACTCAAAACAGACGCCTGACCCCGCGGGGGTCTGTCTTTGCAGTAAGTGTTAAATTTCTCTACCTTATCAAAGATTTTCTTTTTATCATAAATATGTAAACTATAACAACCCTACAACATAGATAAGGTTAACTGATAGAGTATTTTATAACCTTGCACGGCCTAACAGCAGTGTCATTCGTACATTACCTTTCAAAGTTTTTGTCACGGCTTTCTTCGGTAGGACGGGGGAAAAAAGTTTCATCAAACCCTTCTAGTTTCCTTCGATTTATATGTCTTCTCACAGCTATCTTCAA
>VUQI01025838.1:11780-28062 GCA_015106735.1 Paratilapia polleni | reverse complement strand
TCCAGAGGTTTTCAATGGGGTTCAGGTCTGGAGATTGGGCTGGCCATGACAAGGTCTTGATCTGGTGGTCCTTCATCCACACCTTGATCAACCTAGCTGTGTGGCATGGAGCATTGTCCTGCTGGAAAAAGCAATCCTCAGAGTTGGGGAACATTGTCAGAGCAGAAGGCAGCAAGTTTTCTTCCAGGATAACCTTATACGTGGCTTGATTCATGCGAAGAGCCAGGCTGAAGTTTGCAAAAGACCATAAGGATTGGACCATAGCGGACTGGAGTAAAGTCATCTTCTCTGATGAGTCTAATTTCCAGCTTTGTCCAACAGCTGGTCGTCTAATGGTTAGACAGAGACCTGGAGAGGCCTACAAGCCACAATGTCTCGCACCCACTGTGAAATTTGGTGAAGGATCGGTGATGATCTGGGGATGCTTCAGTAAGGCTGGAGTCGGGCAGTTTCGTCTTTGCAAAGGACGCATGAATCAAGCCACGTACAAGGTTATCCTGGAAGAAAACTTGTATATATGTATGTGTGTGTGTGTGTGTGTGTGTGTGAGACAGAAAATCAGAAAGGCATAATAATTACATAAAATTATAATAATTTCTGCAATTTTGACTGTGATGAAGATCATTAAAGGCTCTTAAAAAGTGTTTCATTATATTTGGGAAACACTGCAGAAACCAGTGATTTACTTTTGGTGGCTCTTTTTTGTTGCTTAACTCAGGTACAGGGAACCAATGACAGCAGTGTGGTGAGCAAGGTGTCTGCTGCAGCACAGGGCTACTTCAAGGACGCCTTCCTTCAACACTTTGTGTGCAAAGTGGCCAGGAGAGCTCCACTCATCAACAGGTCAGCAGGTGTCTCCATCTTCTCTCACAGAGTTGTGCGTAGTGCCAGCTCACGATAAATCCATGTACCAGGGATGGCCTTGGTTGTGGTGTACTATATAGATAAAATTTATATACACTGCTCAAAAAAATTAAAGGAACACTTGGAAAACACATCAGATCTCAATGGGGAAAAAAAAATCATGCTGTATATCTATACTGATATGGACTGGGTAATGTGTTAGGAATGAAAGGATGCCACATCGTTGATGGAAATGAAAACTATCAACCTACAGAGGGCTGAATTCAAAGACACCCCGAAAATCAAAGTGAAAAAAGGATGCGCCAGGCTCGTCCATTTTGCCAAAATTTCATTGCAGCAACTCAGAATGGTACTCAGTAGTTTGTATGACCCCCATGTGCTTGTATGCATGCCTGAAAACTTCGGGGCATGCTCCTAATGAGACGACGGATGGTGTCCTAGGGGATCTCCTTCCAGATCTGAACCAGGGCATCACTGAGCTCCTGGACAGTCTGAGGTGCAACCTGGAGGCGTCAGATAAACTGAAACATAATGTCCCAGAGGTGTTCTATTGGATTTAGGTCAGGCGAGCATGGGGGCCAGTCAGTGGTATCACCTGTTGTTAATTATATTAACACCAAAGCAGCTGAAACTGATTAACAACTCCCTCTGCTACTTAACTGACCAGATCAATATCCCAGAAGTTTAATTGACTTGATACTATACTCTGATTAAAAAGTGTTCCTTTAATTTTTTTGAGTAGTGTAGTAGCAAAGCACTGCCAACACTAGACATACCATGTAATTACTGTCATGTGCAGGGGAGATGATGCACAATGCAGGATTAAAATAATTGAAATAATGCACCTACTAATGGGTCAGAAGTCTTGACACGGTCAAAGTCTTAAGTTTCTTTGCATGTTTTAGAGGCTATTATGTGCGCTGGAGAGCTGTGGACCACTGTGTGAGGAAGTTCCTTCAGATTACAGAAAAATGTCCTAAAAGACAGGTACGTTAACAGCACATTGTCCAGCCAGAGTCCTTCTAAAATCAGGTCACTCAGCAGCCATTTTGATAATGCCTCTGGGCAGTTATTTTGAACCATTACCCCAAACAGTGGTAATTTCAATGATCAATGGGACATAAAAACTGTATAGAACCATCAGTCAAAACTGATTAAAAGAATGCTTAAAGTTCACTGACCCAAATTAAGGTTTAAAAAGCTTTTTCCCCTGGAAGTTCGACTTCTACCACCATCTTTGCTGTTTCCGAATTTTCCCATGGATTTCAGTTCAGGATTCTTTGAGTGCCATGCCTCTCTCTTATGTCTCTGGTCTGACTTCATGTTTTTATTTTTCAATCTCACTCCCTTGGTCTAGATTTTGTCTTTGGGCGCAGGGTTCGACTCTTTGTATTTCCGCCTACATGCAGATGGAGCTCTGGACAGGGCTGTTGTGTTTGAGGTGGATTTCCCTGATGTCTCTGAGCGCAAGACTGCCCTCATCAGTTCTAATATAACGCTAAGGGGGATGTTAGACTCTCAGTCACCTTCACCTACAGGTTTGTCATTTCTTTTCTGTTAGTAGTCTAAAAGAATTAATAAAAGTTTCACATAAATGATGTAAGAGTTTATTGGTATATGCTTGCCTGTGTTTCCTTCAGGACCTGTTTATGTGTCCAGCAGTCAGTACCGGCTGTTAGGGGTGGATGTTAGAGACGAGTCCCAGGTGGAAGAGGCTCTGGGTGCAGCCAAGCTGGACTGGGCTGCCCCTACCCTACTTCTCTCTGAAGTGGTGCTCACCTACATGGAAACACAATGGTACAGTAATATATGAAATGTGAGCTAGAACATAATTTACATGCACTTGGGCAAGAAACACTAGTTACATGATAGCAATATACAGCAAATAATGAGAAAGTATGATCACAGCTGTAATCACACAGCTCTAACATGAATGTTTAAAGCATGCTGTGTGTTTTCCAGGTCCGATGCTGTCATTAGTTGGGCAGCAAAACTCCTACCACAGTCTCTCTTTGTGATGTATGAGCAGATCCATCCACACGATCCTTTTGGTCAAATCATGCAGGAGCATTTCCTCAAACTCAATTCAACTCTGCACGCTCTTCGACAATACCCAGACAACTCCGCACAGAGACGCCGGTTCCTGGACAAGGCCAGTACGCAGGCTATACACAATACACTTCATGCAGCTTTTGACTTTATTTTTTTGGTGGTATAACAATCTCCATGGAGCATAATTTAGAATCTGGTTCCAATGAAATGAATAAAAACACAGGTTCAAAATGTTCCTGTTCCTCCTGTGAGGGTTCCTGCCATGAGGATTAAGATTAAATAACGCTCCGTCCTGCTCTCTTAAATACATGCTGTCTGTGTCTTCAGGGCTGGGAGGAGTGTGTGTGTCTAGATATGAATGACTTCTTCTTTGGGCTGGTCCTTGAGGAGGAGAGATGCAGAGTGGAGAGCCTGGAGCCTTTTGATGAATATGAGGTTAGCTGGGTTTTGGTTATCTCTGTGCTGCATCCTTCATAAAAGTGTACACTACTGATCAGAAGGGTTCACTTTAATTCACACGTTTTGTGTGATTGAGTCATTCATCATTAAACCACTTATACAAGTTTATTCATTATTATTATGACTTTTAGAAAACCCCTTTTCCAGAACACAGAAAACTAAATGTAACCAGACTAGAAAGAAAAGTGGGAGACCCTGGTCCACAGTTAGACACAAGGACAAGAATGTCAGATGCTTCACAGGTTCTCAACTGGCAGCTTCATCAAATACCTGGAAGAGACAGACTGTGATGGTTTGTGAGGAGAGTAGTAGACACTGCTGAATGAAAATGTCAGTTTTTGGCAATTTGTAGAACAAGAGCAATCTGACAGTTTTAAAAAAAAAATAAGGGTTATGTTGAAACTACAATCACAGAGTTTCCCCAGGGTTTGCAACTATGAGGGGAGAGGGTCTCCGATCAGGCCCACACTAGACAAATGAATATTTGTTAGGAAACCTTATTGGCCAGCATGCTGGAGCAGTGGTTAGTACTTTCCCCTCACAGCAAGAAGGTCCCTGGTTTGAACTCAGGCACTTCTGCATTGGCTTCACTTTTTAGACCTGAAAGCTAGGTTCGCCTTTTATACTGTCTATGACACACACACACACACAGAAGTCTACTGACCTATCGACCAAAAATGACTGAAAAATGAGACTCGCACTATAGTGAGATGGAAAGAGGGCTAACAATTTGGGTAAATAAATTATTTCCATTTATTATTCTTGCTGATTAATTTTTACCCCCTTTGGCTTCTTTGAGGGTGGTGGGTCCTGTTGCTGGGAGGCCCATCCCCCAAGACAATGAATCAAATCCACACAGGCTGATACTCCCAACACTTGACTAGCCAGCTTTATTGCTTATTTAATCACTTTTAAGCTTTGCTGACATGATTGGAAAACGGTTTTCTTATCAACGGTTAGTCCTTTAGCACGATAAACTTGCATCAGCTACCACAATGTGTAAATGAAACACAGAAGTAATGGCTGCTGAAAATGGGCCACTGTACACATACACAAGTGTTCCATTTACTGTAAACGATAGCATTAAATCGTGAAATGATAAAAAAAAAAATCAGCTTAATTTTATGTCGTTCAAAAAAAAAATCAACTTGTTTTTCTTTGCAAAAACAAGTATATTTGTAACCTTTGGGCGTAGTGTACATTCTACCAGTAATACTGAACAGAATGACTCCACACCTGTCTACCCTCAGGAGTGGCACCAGAAATGTTCCCACTACTTCATCCTTACTGCATCTCGAGGCTCTTTGATGGCACAGGCTTTACTCCCTCAGACTGCAGGTAGCTTTCACTTTCCATCCCTCTCATACAAAAACTGCAAACTAACAAGCATTTGAAATGAGGACTTTCTGTGTGCATGTCTGAACTTGTATTGGTGCTTTAGCATCTCCAGTGCCATCTGTTAGCCCTTCTTGGAGCACGACAGCGCTGAGTGTGCGGACCATACCAGTGTGTGTGGAGGGGCTGGGGATGGCTTCCACCTCAGTGAGGCCAGATCAGGTCCTGCTAACAGGAGGCTCCAGCAGAGGAGGTAGAGGGGCAGTGACCAGACTCTTGCTCAGAGGCCAGGAAGGCTGGAAATCCTTCAGCGTGGAACCATCAGCAGATCTGGGTGAGAGGGTTTTTACTCTTTCCTCTACATTTAGGGAGATTATGTTTAAAAAAAAAAAAAAAGACAGGCTTGATTCAGGGAGGAAAAGTTTGTAATTTTACCTTCACTGATCACAGGTGTGCGACTCTACCACACGGTTACCTCTTTACCTGGAAGAGGTGCTGTGGTATACGGAGGTCGCTCCTCTCCACTCAACCCAGTAAGAAGCCTTTTCAAAGTGACCTTCGACCCCTGTGGTGCGCTGGAGTCAGAGGACCGAGATGCAGCGAGGCTTTGTGTGGAGGAAATGGTCTGTACAGGCGATCCACCGTTGCCAAGATGGAGGCACTCCGCAACCATAACCAGTCACAGAGGTGAGCGAGAACAGGAAGCCTTACAGGATCTTTCTGTCTTGCACTCTTTCTGCCTGTCTTTTGCACAAAAGTCCCCTTTCTCTTAATTTTTTCCAATCTTTTACTTTCTTTTTCTTTCATTCATTTTTTTCTATCATTAATTATGTTTTTTTTTTTTCTTTTTTTTTTTTTGGCTTTTTTCATTTTTCTGTATATATTTCTGTTGCTCTTTCCTTTGCTGGTTTTCTTATTCCCTTTCATTTTCCTTTCTTTCTTCCACTCATTCTTTTGCTTTCTCTCTTCAGTTTTTTTCTCTCTCTTTCTTTGGTTCTTTCTTTGACTGTCACTCCCCCTTTTGCTTTGATCCTATCACTGTTTTTCTTCCTTTAATTCTTTCTTCATTCTTGTGCACATTCTTCCTCTCTTTCTTTCTTTCTATATTTCATCAGTCTTTTTTCCTTTTTCTTTCCCATTTTCTTTGGCACTTTCCTTTTCTCTGCAATCTATCTCTTGGACCTTCCTCCTTTCGTTCACTCTTTCTTTTATGTCCTTTTTTCTTTATTTTTCCATTATATTTGTTCTTTTGCTTCATCCCCCCTCCTCTTTCCTTCACTTTCTTTCATTCTGCCCTTATTTTGTCCTCTGTCACTTTTTTATTCCATCTGTGCCCCTGCTTACCTGTTGCACACTGAATCCCTGTCATCTTTCGGCAGGCAGAGACTTTGTGTTTGTGTTTGGTGGAAAGAACCAATCAGAGGCGGTTTTAGGTGACAGCTACTTCCTGAGTGTAGACCAGCAGCACTGGACTGAGGTTTGCTGTTTGTTACTTTTTTTTAGAAACAGACTGTCACACACACTGGTAACACGTTTATTATCCTGTCTATTTCTTCTTGTATCACATTGGGCCCATATTTATATAAGCCACCATATATGAGATAAATGAGGTATATTTTGAACTGAGTCATGCAGAGCTACTCTAGTAGATTCCAAGAATAAAAATATGGAACTGGAAAAATACACATAAGAACAAATCTGTTTTGTGCGCCTGGTTGTTGGATGCGGTGTCTCTCTCATTTGCAGATCCCAGTAGAGGGCGCAGCACCAGAGGCTCGTCATTCTCACTCAGCATGTTCGTATCAAGGCGGTGCGGTGGTGTTTGGAGGGCTGAGCAGAGCAGGAGTGCCTCTGGGTGACACCATGGTCTTGAGGCCAACTGAAAGAGGTTTCTGCTGGGAGAAAATAGACGTGCAGCCCCCTCCCACATCCAGGTCTGTTGTGACTCAGAGCTGCTGACAAAAATTATCCAGGTCCTTCAAAACTAAACTTCCAAGTTTCTACTTAAGAAACAATTTTGTAAGACTTGCATTGTGTGCTTTGGTTTAGATACTCTCATTGTGCCCATGTGAGTGGTGAGAAGCTGGTTGTGGTGGGTGGAGTGTGGCTGCATTCAGACGGTGTACCAGGTGTTGCCGTGATCAACATCACCACGTGCACCAGTGTGGAGTTCAGTCTGGACACGGTTAGTGATCAATCATTAGACATACAGTCATTTAATTTACCGATTCATCCACCTCAGGCTGTAAAGCCTCTGAGTTTGTTGCTTAAAAACTAGCTTTGAGTGCTCCACATTTGCTAGAAATGCATAAATTAATTACATAACACTGAATACTTAATCACTGTGTGTTCTGCCATGTATAGACCTCGGTGCCCTGGCCTCTGATGCTCCACTCATTTTGCTCTGAGCTGACGAACTCGGAAGAAGCAGAGCTGCTCTTGATAGGCGGGGGAGGGAACTGTTTCTCCTTTGGGACTCACTGGAACCCTCAGCCTGTCATTATGGACCTCAGACCCATGTTGGGCTGAATCAACCTCAAGTGTTTCTATGAAACAACACCAAAAAGTTACAACACGTTAAAGTGCACTTACTTCAGGCCTGTTGAAAGGTCCAGACAAGTGCCGACTTCCTATCATCATCATCATCATCATCATTCTCATAAAAAGGTCTCTCATTGACCAACCGGCAACCTCCGGAGTGCCAAAGTGGAAGTGCCCAAAACTGCAGTTCCTCTAGTGGCCACTTGAGGCTGGCTCGAAAAACAAGTCAGTACACACAGACTCCCATGTTAAAAAAATGTCCAACTTTACAGCAGAAATAAACCTTTTTACAACCTACTCCAGAAATGTTTTTTTGTCTCTATTACTTATTTCTTCCTTTATGGCAACTATTCAGGTCCTTTATATAACTTTAAATAAGGGACTTTAAGGGTGTGGCCGCTTTAAGTGATAGGTGGCTGCTGACTTAGGCAGCTATAGCTGCTAGCTGTCAACTTCAAGGAGTCAGCCCAATTAATTCCACTCAGTGCCTTGACAAGCCTTTTTAGTGCAGTTATCTGAAAGATAACATGGCTTGGTTAACTGTACTAACAGACCCTGAGAGGAGTCTGTGCTCCAGTTTTGGTGAGTAAAATAAGAATGCTAGTAAAAGTATTTTTTATTTATATGTTGGTGCTAATTATCTGTGTGTGCGCAATAGTCATACAGTCTGTGATGCAACTTGCTAACCAAGCTAGCTATAATTAGCTTTTAAATTTTACCTTCCTCCCTCTGATCCAAATATGGTCGCTTCTGGCTCCAAAAAGCAAGATGCCGACAGCCAAAATTTAAAATGGTGATCCACAAACCAGTGGGTGACGATCGGTGGCTTCATCCACAGACTTAAAGTCCCTTCTGCTATATGCTATGATATTTCCAGGAGAATTAGCATCTTAGCATCTGTGGTTTTAAACTATGCTTAAATAGGAATACATAAAAAGCTCTCTCTAAGCTCCAGTGCAGAGCGGTCAAGAAACTAACAAAAAGCTAACGTCCTGATGATTATCTGGGAAGTGATGAGTTGTTTTTTTTATTTCTAAGTAGATTTACGGAGGTGTTTTTGTTTGGTTTGTTTTGTTTTTGCAATGAATATCTGAGTTAATGCTAACTCTAAGCAGAACAAATGTGTATCATGTATGTGTGTGTGTGTGTGTGTGTGTTTTAATTTAAAGAGCACATACATGCACCTGTCTGTCTTACCTCCTTTGAAAACCTTCCCAAATCAATTTTACCCACCTACATAAAGCTACTTTCTGCAATTTTAGCTAAAACTTCCACCACCAGGGGACAGCATTGTACCAGTGTGTGTGTTGAAATGTTTTTAGATGTACCCTGCTGTTTTTTGTTTGTTTTTTTATATATATATTTCTTTTTAGCTATCCCAGTGTTCTTAAGAGGCTGTCTTTTGTCAGGCCACCATTTTAAATAAGAATGTGTTGTTAATGAAAGGTTAATGAATGGTTAAATCAAGGTTACAGTGACTCACTGTGCCATCTTGTGGTACAAATTGGTATCACGCAAAAGTACAGCCTGACCGTAGTTCAACTTTTCTTGATATCTCTTCAGCACAATGCATAGATGTTTTAGACATAAAGTCACAGAGGGTGTTTCTTCCCATTTTGTTGATAGCTTTAGTTCATTTAGGAAGGTTTACAACTATTTTTAACACAGAAACTTATAAAAAAAAGAACCCTTAAAGTTATTAGTAACTCATTAGCCTGAGAGAGTAAGTCATGGTTATAAGACCTCTGTATTTTTTTTCTCTAGTGAATGACGTGAAATGATGCAAGGGCTGAAAAGGTTTGAAATGTGACCTATATGAAAAAAAACCCCACAGAAACATCATGATTCTGCTTGGACAGGTTTTATTTTTGAGACCTCAGTTCAAAATCGCAATATGGTTAATGAAGGTTATAGTCAAATTTTAACTCATAATGCCCTGACAGACATCATAGTAGGTCTTCTTAACATTTTGGATGGACCTGAAATCATTCAGTGAAGCGCCTGAAGGACTGGACAGCAGGACTGACAGCACCCCAGTCGCCAGGCTTGCGGTATTCTCCCTTCTCCAGGAAGTACTGACGTCCACGGTAGTTGGGATGCTCGTAGAAAACCCACCAGCCGTCGTAAACCTTACAGGAGTTGACCTCCCTCCAGCGGAATTTCTCCAGAAGTGAGGGACAGTCCTCTGTGGCCTCCAGGGCCTGGCCCCCGAAGTCTGCCTTCTCATAGAGCTGCATCTTGTACTGGGTCCCACTGGTCTGGAAGGTGACAGAGGAAGAAAGGAGATGGTAGGGGGTTGCAAGTAGGAAGCAGGGAGTTAAAATAGAAAAGAGGTGGAGATGATAGTTAGTGCAGGGGGTTGGGAAAGAATGGGGATGGGATGTGGGGTAAAAGAAAAGGGGAAGGGGGGATCTATAGGGAGATTAGATTTGCATCTAATTGGAAATTTTATTTGTAGCACTACATATACACCTAATTTCCAGTTTGTGAAATAGATTGAAGTATTTTAGAGAAAAATTAATTCAACTTATTGATCATTTTTGAGGATGTAGTTGAGGAGATTCAGTTTTCTTAGCTTGTCCTTAGTGATATAAATGGGGTGAACAAAGTTGAAACACCTGCCAATATTAGAGCACAACAAGCTATTGCCTCTGAAATACTGATATGCTACTCTTTCCCTCTTCCACTCACCCCTCAACCAGTCACAGCACATGGCTGCCCCCTTCCCCTAGCCTTGTTCTGCCGAAGGTCTCTTCCTGTTAAAAGGGAGTTCTTCCTCCCCACGTGCAAGTGCTGCTCATAGGGGAATTGTCTGATTGTTGGGGTTCTCACTAATCTTTATTTATTGAGTGTTAGTTTTTGCAGGCTGTAAGTAACAATTTGGCGTCTGTTTATATAATTTGACTTTCTCTCGATAAGCATGGCAAATTGCTCTTTTGAAGGACTGTATGCTCAGCGTACAGTCCTTCAATGATATAACTTACATTAATCAATCCTTCATTGTTTGCAGTGTGTTTGCTTACTGTTTCGTGCCTTTATAAATAGAACCAAACTGTACGCATGCATCTCCTGCTAACTGCATTGATTTAAAGAGGCTGCAGGCTGTGGGTCAGCTGGACCAAAGCCTGATCATACAACGAGACTGATGTCGTGTTGACCTCCACTGACAAAGCCCTGCAGTAGCATGAACATCACAGTATGTCATCTTTGACATTAAATTCTTTTTTTCTGTCCCCTGCACCCACTGTGTCTTCAGTCTGTTCAAATAATCAGAAGTTAGACTCCACAACTGAGGAGAGGAGGGTAAGACTTTACAGACTCTTTGTTGCTGAGAGTGTGCACACAATGCTCACAGTGCACAGTCAATAACAAAGGTCAGATTGAATAAATCTCTGCATCAGCAGCAGAGCAGCCTGCAGGCAATGCCCGACTTACAAAGTGGATCATCTTGCAGGAGCTGAGGCGGTCGTTCAGTCCCATCCAGCGCTGATACTCTGGGTACTCTCCCCTGGTCAGGACATACTGGTAACCCATGTAGTTTGGTCTCTCGTACACCACCCAGGCCCCACTCTCCACCCGGATGGAGTTGCAGCGGCTCAGGTAGGCGTGAAAATCCGAGCAGTCGCTGTCGCACTCATAGCGACGGCCCTGGAAGTTCTTGTCCTCGTAGAAGACAATCTGAGGGAGGAACACATAAGAGTCTTAGTGCTCATCCAACTTTCACATTTTCTCTGTTAGGCATGTTATAGGATAGTCCATGTCAGAAAGGTCAGATATTTCCAGAACAAAGCCACTGTTAATGCTAGTAACGGATTTCCAGACATTGCAAAGCCTCACAAGACCATGCTTTCTCCAGTGCTCCAGCAAGCAGTGCAACTTGCATTTACAGAATATAACCAATCAACATCCACAGAAAACTTGCCATTCTGAAAACCTTGTATTCTTCCACATACACTTTTTTTAACCCACACATTAAAGCTCTTTGTCTTGACTCACCCTGCCCATCTTGGATATAATCTGTGGGATAGCCTTGGTGATGCTGAGTGATGGTGGTGCTTCCCCCTGAGGTCTCGATGTTGCACTGGTCTTTCAAGCGGTGCCTTTTATATCCCCGCTTTCCCACGTTTATAAACAGCAACAGTGGAGGCAAAAGGGGAACAATCGCTTTGTCATGAAAATGAGATCCAAAAATTGAGTCAGTGATTCTAGTGCTATTCAGTTTTTCCAGAAAAGCGAGGAAGGATTACGGCATAATGGCCGGGCGTGGGTAAGCGTCCATTGACCCCACTTCTCTACTGGCTGGGTCCAGTGCCCACTGTTACACATGCCAGCTCCACCAGCTTGCCCCCACCTGGCGAGGACCTGCCAACTCATGACTTATTTCCTTTTTGGATGGATCCAGATAGAGCAGTGGTCAGTGATGGAAGTAATCACATCTGTTAAGTAAAAATGGAAACGCACACTGTAAAACACAGTGACCAGTCGAAATGTCATTCTGAAAACAGCTGAAATAACAAAAATAAAGTATCAAAAGTAAAGATATTCCCAGAGAAAAAGTGAGTGGTATATTAGTGTCTTTTACTGTGACGTCCAGGTTTTATTGGTCAATATGAAACAAGTATTTTATGTATAATGTAGGACTGTTTATATTATGCATTTTATTTTAGTGGGATGGTTACAATATACTGTACATACTCTTTTGTAGGACTTATTATGCAACTTATTTTTTTTAATCATTGCTTATAAAAGGCTTATACTTTACAAGACATAGGATCGTTTATACTATTCATTCTATTGTTGTAGCATTGCTTATAAATGCAGCTTATTTTGTAGGACTGCTTAAAGCATGCAACTTATTTTTGCAGCATTGCTTATAATATGCATCTTGCTTGCATAATGCATCCTATTTGATATTTTGTACGTAAACTCCAGTTATAATAATAGAAATGTCACGACAAAGTAAAAAGTACATTTTCTGAAATGTGACGTGGAAATGGTGGGGGGAAAAAATACAATACTCAAGTAAAAGAGAAGAACATTCAGATTTTTACTTAAGTAAGGGGCAGCTGTGGCTCAGGTGGGAGTGAGCTGTGGCTCCAGTCCATGTGTCGAAGTATCTTTGGGCAAGAAACTGAACCCCAGAAGTTGCCCCTGATGCATCTATCGGATTGCGCGTGCGTTGTTTGCACTGTATGAATGTGTGTGTGTGTGTGCGATTTGGTGAATGAGACTTGTAGTAGAAAGTGCTATGAGTGCTCAAATTGAGTAGAAAGGTGCTATATAAGTACCGGTCCATTTACCATTTGGAACTTAAAAGGCAAAAATAATTTTGCATAACCACAGTAGTTTTATAAAAAAAAAAAAAAAATCTGAGGGAATGCATTTCAAGTTTCTTCACTCAGATGAAACCCATTAAAAACTGCTTTAAATGATACAAATATATTTTAAACATGTTATTGCGTCCAAAGGTGAAAAGCTTAAGCATGTACAGTACTGTGCAAAAGTCTTTCTTTATATTTTGCTAGGAAATGAGAAATAGGTGCAGCAATTTATTGAAATGTGCAAACATAAATGGAAATACACAATATAAGGCAACAACAGAGTTTGTACAAGCCTGAAAGTCAATATTTGGTATGACCACCTTTATTCTTCAACACAGCCTGAACTCTCTTAGACAGCTTTCTTGGGATTTCTTTAAGTAGTCTTCAGAAATAGTTCTCCAGGCTTCTTGAAGGACATTCAAAGCTCTTCTTTGGATGTTGGCTGCCTTTTGTTCTGTTCTCTGTCAGGATGATCCCACACTGCTTCAGTAATGTTGAGGTCCAGGCTCTGGGGAGGCCAGTCCATGACCGATAGTGTTCCATTGTGTGTTTTTTCTATCCAGGTATGTTTTTACTGCATTGGCAGTGTGTTTGGGATCATTGTCATGCTGAAAAAATAAAGCCTTTGCCAATCAGTGCTTTCCAGATGGCACTGCATGGTGGATCAAAATCTGACTGATTCCATCAATTTTGACAAGATCCCCAACACCACTGGCTGAAATGGAGCCCCAAACCATGACAAAGATGATTTGGATTCATCGCTCCATAACTGACTTTCAGTTAATGTTCATTTGCTGTAGATATATATATATATATTTTTAGATCTGCCACTTCTTCTTTGTCCTCCACTTGTCCAGTTTCGTCAAATATTTTAAGGATACACTTCACACCATGCCAAAATATGCCAAGTTTTCAGCGCATAGCTCTTCAGGAATAACCTTGTTGGTGCAATACTATTTTATGTCTGTCAAATTGTGTTAAAGATACAATTTAAGATTGTTGCTTTGCTAAGTTGTCCGTTATCTGTAGACAACACTGGTTCATCCCTTGAGTTAGGTGCCTTTTCTATGCCTGCATGACTCGTAGATCAGTGTTAGGTGGCTTAACAAAAATCATTCCTCTGAAAATGGTCAGGTACAAGGAATGAAAATGAGTGATAAAGCAGCCAATGTCCAAAGTAAAACTTTGAAAGACCTTCAGAAAGCCTGGAGAACTATTGCTCAAGACCACTTTAAAACACTATAAAAAAAAGTCTGGCTGCTTGGAAGCAAAATATAAAGAAATGAGAAATTTGCACAGTACGGTAAATGTCGCAAGAAATAAACAGGACATGACCATGTTGTGTCAAAAGCTTTATTTCAGTTAACAATTAAAAATGACTTTATGCTCTTCATGTAGTTACTGTATCAAATTAAGAGGACCATTGTAGTAAACAGCAGCAATAAGGCATTTTACAGTGTAAATGGGTTCATCTTGAAAATGTTTTAAGCACACATTCACTTGCTATAACCAATACAATGCTGCCCTGATAACCTCCAGCAGTCCTTCAGTATATAATTTATGTCATATATTATACAGGTCAAAATTCAGCATGCCATAATGGAAATGTGCAAAGAGGACGCTAACTACCTGAAGTACACTTGGAGGTATCAACTGCTAAAACTAGATCTGGAGATAAAGTAGATTTATGAAAAATAATTGTTCTACAGTGCTTAAAAAAAAAAAAATCTACATATTCATACAAAAATAAATATACATTTAGGCTTTCTGGGAAAACTGGCCACAGGTTTAATGAATTCTGCCTCAGTTGGACCATGTCAGCAAATCAGCTTGTTCTAGAAATGAAATGTGAAGAAATGAAAGTCTGCAGCAAGTCCAAGAACAGATAAACAACGGCTGCACTTTCATGTTGTACTTGAGGCCACACTGCAGCAACTGATGTCAGAGCAAAAATGGAGCACGCAGAGCAGTGTCACTACAGGTATCTGCAGCATGTGAGTACCATGTGACTTACCCTTTATTTTTGGACAGCAGAACCATATATTAATATTCCTACCTTTTTACTCACACAAAGGAAAATGATTGATTAATATTCTAAAAATAATACTATGACCTGAGCTAGTAACTGTAGCTGCACTAACATGCCCTTTACACCCAAAGTGCCTAAAATTTTCAGCATCTACATCCTCCATCTTTAAATGCACAGCAGTTTCCCTTGATGAAAATATTTTTAAAGAGAATAACATGTATATGGACTCTGTTTGAGAAGACACGGGGCCAGTGGCTGCATAGAAGAGGGTGACACAGCATTTCTCTAGAGGGGTGTACTAATAAGCAAGTTCAACATATCCAGGCTTTGTTTGCGTTAGCTGGCTTGACAAAACCTAAAACCAAAGATACAGTTAGCACAGCTTTTAGTGTGCGCATCATTTCACTCCGCGACTTTGTGATGCTGAAAACTCTGAATTAAAGCCCGTTAATCTCACTTCACCCCTAGTACACCCCTCTGGTCCATGACCACACTGAGCCACAGCTTCCAATAACGCAGCAACTGCCATTAAAGCTCCTGAAAGCTGTCTCTCAAACTCATTTACACAAGTCTTAGTTTCTCTTGGAACACAAAAGTTTAACAAAACACTGGATGGCTAGTTAATATCAAATTAGAAAGTGTGTTTTAATAAAAACTGAATGCTTCAAGTGAACACGTTTCCGGGTTAATTTGCTTGACTCACAATCACAGCTAACTGTGGGTAGTTTGTCCCTCCTCAGCTCAGCTCGCTCCTTTTTCCAACCAAAGATTTTCACTCTCCAGAAGACATTCAGCAGTAAAATGTCCCTTTAAAAGCTGTGGTGACTTCATACATGCCTCGCCTGTGTGTCCCTCTAAAGAGTGAGTGATGTGACAGCATGCCAATCCACTCCCTCCTGGGGTTAGCCATGGTAAAGACTTAGCTGCTTTTTCTTAAGAAGGAGCTGTGAAGCTAGACATACCTGTAAGCTGCTGGAAAACCTTAATCAACAGCAAGAACTGACAGGAGCACCATATGAGAGCAAGACCATATGTAACCTGGATGTGCAAACAGCCACGCTGCCTTAATATACAGTTGCAATTATTCTGCTGGCGAAGAACCAAACAGTAAAAATTCAACACGCCATGGGTGACTGTCCCACCGCCCGCCCAGTCCTAATATATTTGGAATCATTAACTCGGGCGCTGTCTGCTGCTGCCCCATCAGAGTCCTTTACAGAGGCTATTGTGGGTGGGATTAGGCTGTCCAGTTCCTGTCTGTGACCTGTTTCCAGAAGCCACTCATGAAACTTCACTTCCACCAACTCCTGGAACTGTCGCTTCTGCTCCCTGGAAAGAGAGAGAGAATAACAAATGCCATAATATAACATATTACATATAACAACAGGGCTTGAACCAAGGAAAACTTCTTTCTGAAATCAGGGTGGGAAAATTCATCAAACTCTTTATTTCCTGGATTCATGTTCCAGCAACAATAGATGTGTTTATTTTTCTGTTTGCAAACCCAGAACTTTAACAGCTCTTATGTGTTTGAGCAAGATTTTGGCTCATGTTGAAAACTTTCTCAGTTGCGTTAATGAAGCTATATTACCTGAAGATTAGATATCAAACTAGTAAAAAAAAAAAAAAAAAATAAACTTTAAAAAAAATTTTTTTTTTTTTATTAATTTTTTATTTTTGA
>VUQI01025838.1:0-11760 GCA_015106735.1 Paratilapia polleni | reverse complement strand
AGATATCAAACTAGTAAAAAAAAAAAAAAAAACTAAACTTGAGAAACAACTTCCTTGGGTTTAAGACTTTTTAATTAAGGACCTCCTCCTCATTTTCACTCCTCTACAGTCTTCCACCTGCCTGCATGCTCTGGGCTTCAGATGAGAGGAGGAGATGCTGTTCGCCACAAACGATTCAGTGGTCGCATACCTAACAATTCATATTCACATTTAGGAGTTTAAAAATAAAAGGCCAGCCCCCATATGAAGCATTAGTGTGTCTATATAAAGTTGTAGCAGTTTTTCAAAATCAAAGCCTTCTGCTTCTTTCATGTTTTCACTGGGAGGACAAATTGTGACCGGTTTCTTTCTAAACACGAATGTTTGCGTTAACTTCACAGGTCCATTCAAATGAATACACCCTTTCAGTGTTGGACACTACAGTCTGACAGATTGATAGTATCCAAGCCCAAGTACAAATTTCAGAGAAAAATATCCAATACAACCATCTTTCAAACAACTCTTTAATACACATTCCTCCACTGGTCTCTGCATTTCTTTTCAAAATAGTAGATTTTATATGCGATGCATGTAGTATTCAGTCGGACAGAAAATTTAGATGTATCACTGGCCAGTGCAGTAGTGCTACTGCCAAAACCTTTAGGATATAGATATACAACCATATTCTAGCCAGTTAAAAAAACATAAGCAGGAGTATTTCCTTAAAAAGAGAATTATTCATTTCTGAATCTAAAAGAGCCCTGCACAGAAAAACCTGAAGCTCCAAACCCTCAGGAGGCTGCCATGCTGTGTCCTCTGCGATATCAGGTACAGTGGAGAACCACCTTGTTCAAGCCTTTTTGACACCAATGTACTCACTGAACTACATATCTCTCACACATAGCAGCTGACTCACATTCATATAGATTTTTGGAATGGCTTTTCCATTACAGCTTTCCACTGATTAAAGGCACACTACATAACAAAATACTAAAACTTATTTGAACACATGCATAGGTAGCTGAGTAACTGGGAATAAGGTTTCAGGGTCCAATTTGCCACTCACTTGCTCAGCCGGGCCTCCATCACAGTCTTCTGCCAGTTCTGTACCCTCTTCTGCTTTTCATCCAGAGCTGCCTGGTATGGAGGAGGCAGACCACCGGGCACCTCACACGTGTCCCCCTCCATCTGGAAGGGCACGACCAGCGTGTGGAACTCTGACGGTGGAAGCAGGCGGTAGCAGGCAGGGTCTGGGCTGGAGGACATGTTGAGCGAGGGGTTGGCAAGGCCCTCGGTCCCCAGAAGCAAGGGCTGATCCCAGGCATTGGGGACAACAGCCAGCCCCACGCTGGCCATGTGATCCTCCAAGGAGGGGTAGAAAGTGTGGAAAGGACCCAGGGTAATGTCCGTGTTTCCTGGCAGAAGCAAAGGGCGGTTGGGCGTCAGAGCGTGGATGGTGCAACGTGAGGAGGCTCCGATAGCGATCCTGCCAGCCACACACACCACTCGCACGTTCTGGCAGCTGTGGATGTGGATGCTGATCTCAACTGGACCCAGAACCACGGTGCTGTCACGGCATTTGTCCACACTGACCGATCTAAAGGAACACATCCAACAAAAGGAAGAAGATAAACTGTGTGCTAAAAAAACAAAAAAAACAAAACACAACCTCTATTACTGGAAGCCAACCTTACCTGAGAGGTGAGAGAAGGTATATGAAGGCATCAGAGCATCTGTGGATTTTAATGTTGGCACCGGTCAGCTTGTCTGAAGTTTTAGCCAGGGTCTGTTTGAAGACTTGGGACATCAACACCATCTTACTGCCAGGTGGGGCTGTGTGGGTGTTCCTGGCTATCTTGGCTCTCTTCATGGCCCCTTCCACTATAACACACAGACACACACAGGTGGTGAAAGAAATACAGACAGTGAAGACCATAAGGAAGCACTAATGCCAAATGACTTTACTAAACCTTGCTGAGCCCAGGCCAGTTTCTTTCCCGAGCGGAGACATGCGGTTATTCCAAAGGGGTTCAGAGTGAGGTTGTGCTGGAGGCAGGAGAGGAGCTTGTGCAGGGGGAAGGAGCGGGTCAGTGGAGAGTAGCCAGCTTGTGTTTGGAGTGGACCTTTGGTCAGCAGCCGGTGGACAGGCTGAACAGCTTTTCCTTGGCAAACTGAGCCCTCCAGGAGCAGACCCAAGCTCCGCACAGCATCCAGGGATATCTGGTAAAACATAAATGGAAATTCAGCTACAGTGGAGATTTGTTGTTATATTTCAAACAGTACAGATACATGCAAGAGCTATTCTCTGAGCATAATGAACATAAACATAATGAACTTTGATTTTATGGTAATGAAAATTTGATGTTACTGCTTTCTTTACACTAGTAATGCTAAACAGTTCATGTGTTAGGCTGGCCTTTTTGCTGGACACTGTCTTTCAGTGAACAAGAACACGAGACATATTACACCATGTCACCATTATTTAAAAAAAATTAATCTAAAATGCAGAAGCAGTGTGTGATAAATTAAGTACACCCTTACTGAATTCAGAGGGTAAGTAGCAGCCAGGTGCTGCTAATCAAATGCACTAGATTAATTGCTCATCAGCAGGTGTGAGCACCTCTATAAAAGCAGAGGTTTTGGCAGTTTGTTGGTGTGGAGCATTCAGCTGTGTGTTAAAACAATGCCAAGGAGGAAAGATATCAGCAATGATCTTAGAGAAGCAACTGCTGCTGCCCATCAATCTGGGAAGGATTAATAAGGCCATTTCCAAACAATCTGCAGTCCATCATTCTGCATTGAGAAAGGTTATTCACAAGGGGAAAACCTTCAAGACAGCTGCCAATCGTCCCAGTAGTAGATGTTCCAGCAAATTCACCTCAAGGTCAGACCGTGCAATGCTCAGAGAAAATGCCAAAACTCAACAGCTACATCTCAAACTCTACAGGCCTCATTTAGCATGTTAAATGTTAAAGTTAATGATAGTACAATTAGAAAAAGACTGAACAAGTATGGCTTGTTTAGAAGGGCTGCCAGGAGAAAGCTCTCTCTAAGAGGCCTTTGAACAGATGAGACCAAAGTGGAGATGTTTGGCCATAACCCACAGCGCCACGTTTGGCAAAAAGCAAACACAGCATACCAGCACAAACACCTCATACCAGCTGTCAGTCAGCGATTGGGCTTGTTCTGCAGCCACAGGACCTAGGTACCTTGCAGTCACTGAGTCGACCATGAACTCCTCTGTATACCAAAGTATTCAAGAGTCAAATGTGAGGCCATCTGTCCGACAGATAAAGTTTAGCCCAAACTGGATCATGCTACAGGACAATGACCCCAAGCACAGCAGCAAATCTACAACAGAATGACTGAAAAAGAAAAGCAATGGTCCAGTCAAAGTCCAGACCTCAACCTGACTGAATAGCTGTGGCAGGACCTTAAGAGAGCTGTGCATAAATGAAATCCTGCAAACCTCAATGAACTGAAGCAATGTTATAAAGAAGAGTGGGCCAAAATTCCTCCACTGATACTGATAAAGAGACTGATAAAGTCATAAGTAAACCATTACTTGAAGTTATTGCCACTAAAGGTGGTTCTACCAGGTACTGAATCATAGGGTGTACTTAGTTTTTCACACACTGCTTCAGCATTTTGGCTTTGCTTTTGTTAAATAAATAATGACAGTGTAATGTCATGTGCTGTTCTTCATATGAGGCTGTATTTAAATAATTTTAAGACCTGTTAAGGACCAGATGATTTTATATGTCCTGATTTGTAACATGTTAGAATTGAAAGACAGTGTTCATTCTTTTTCACATGACTGTAAACCTAACATACACTTTACCTCCTGTATTACTGTCATTATTTTTTAAGGTGACATGTTAAACTTGGAAAGCTTACAGACACCAACAACATTAATTAGTTGTCTTTGAGCCCACTTGGTAAACAAAGTCCAATAAGTGCCTCGATTTTATCTCAGTTTTTGGTTTCTACATACTCCTAAGGTAAATGTCTGGTTCTCTAGCTTAACTGTCTCTGTCTGCTGTTTGGTGCTGAGCAGGTAGTGTTCAGCAGGGATTTTTTTTTTTTTTTTTTTTTTTTTTTTTTCCTTGGTTTTTTTTTTTTTTTTTTTTTTTTTTACGAGCTGCATGATGCAGAATTTTTACTTCTGTGTTAAATGTACACTGTGGGTACATAGTAACCGCAAGCCATTCTGAAATCCTACGCCATGACGCACACTGTAACCTGACGTGAACCTCCCTTGAAATGCAAGTACATATTGTGTCGACGCAGCCCACAATGACTGTAACTGGCCCATTAGGTACTGTTGTTTCCTTCTATGCATTTCTGGCTACTTCTCCTTCAGCCACCATTTTTCAGACTGACTGGAAAAGAATGGATCAACTCGACGAGTGAATCTCCACGGACAGCTCACTAGCTGTTTTGCAATCTCTTCGCCAAAACACTTTTTGGCGAAGAGACTGCAGAGCAACGCAGGCACACCAGCACAAATATAAATGCTGGCAATAATGTCTGCCACTTATGAAGGTTCTACATAGATGCGATGTGGTATAAATTAAGCTTTAGATTACCATATCGGGGATATCCACTCTCATGGACTTCATCAAGTCAAATCTGTCTAAAACTGGTTTTTCCTTGTACATATATTTCTGTAACCTAAAGCAGGATGTGTGCTAGCTGTCCCCTGACCTGGCAGTCTCTTAGGGCCTGTCCAGATTGTGACAGCTGGCCGGGCTCCACCAGCAGCTCCAAAATCTCCGCCAGATGGCTTTGCACAAAGGACAGGTGAGCCTGATCATCCCAGTTCTGTAAAACCAAAACAGGAACAAAAATGGACTATAATTGGCACATCACTTTTGTTTTTAGTGTGATAATATACATGCTTTGCAATGGGGATTATTAGAACTACACAATACTGCAAACAAATATTGTTATTCAGTCTGTTTTGTTTTTCATAGCAAAGAGAACCTTGTTCTGAGAGCTAGTCTTGGCCTCTCTGTCTGATGGAGATGGGGCGCGAGTGCGATGGCTGGGCCACTCTTCGCCAATCAGAGAGGTGCGCAGAGACACGCGGTTCAGCTGCTGGATGTAGAGGAAGAGGAGGAACTGCAAAGTGTCCACAGACAACTGGAGCACAAAGGACAAAAAGAAGCATGGGTTGTCTATCAATGTGTAGCTCCTCTTCAAATCTGAGGGCAGGGTTACAACAATATTAACCTTTGCATTACATTCTTAAACACTGTTTTACCTTGTTCCTTTGCTGGTCCAGCTCGCTTTTAGTAGAACACTGGGAAAGACACTCAGCCCACTCCAGCCTCTCCTCTGGTGTGTGACCTATAAGAAGGTCAAAAGTCTCAAAGTAGAGCCATGCAAGGTCTTCTGGAAGCTGCAGCTTTCCACAGGCAATATGCCTCCACATGGGCCAACCCAGCATGGGGAAGCAACCATCCCGCGTTCGCACGTAGATCGCCATCTTGCGAAGATAGTGCAGGCTGAGCTTGGAGGAGGGAGCCACCTACAACAGCATTCACTCTGGTTATTTTACAACATTTACAACCCTTGGACAATATCATGGTGGAAGTATATTTACCTGCAGGGCACCAAGTAGGAAGGGTTCCATGCGTGGCCATATGCTCACGCTGTCTCCCTCCATGTCTGAAGAAACAGTGTGAAACCATCTGTCATACACTGATATGGAATTATTTTCTCTCTGTGAGCAAATACAGTGCACTTTCTCAGACAAATCACATGACAGTGCTGTCACTGTATCATAATTATCAGTCACGATCTAGGGCTAGAGCCCAGGAGCAGCAGCAGTTAAACTGGTCTAACTGCACACTTACAATAACATTATGCTTTGTTATTTTGCACAGACTCAACCTCTATCCACACTGTTCAGCTCACTGTTATTTCAGTTGCACGTGACGCACATTCCAGCCACTTCATCTCTATACGGAAACAACTGTATACATATATATACTGTATACACTGCTATCTATTCAGACACAGCCTAGCATGTTCTGCTCTTACTTATATCTGCACTTCTTTCTTTGGAAATATTAACTGCATGTCATAAGCTAAATTTGCGTTTAGCACAGTGACAATAAATCTAGTCTAATCTTTGAAAACAGGTGTTTATATGCTGTTTAATTAACTGGATGAAAAATATCTCCCGGGCAACCAGGCTGCTCGTGCCATCAACACCTGAATTCCCGTCATAATATCATGTTTGGCAAGGTAACCAAACTTAGCTAGTCCAGTCAGACAATAAAAATGTGAACAAAACTCACTATTTGTTGTGGCGCATTAAGAAAGGAAGCTCAATAACAGGAGGACGCTGTTGTTTGTTCTTAAAGTTAACTCTAACAAGAAAAAAAAACAGGAGGGCTCGGCAGCTAGCTTAGCTCCCATTAGCTAGCTGGGCTGGCAAGGCTCTCGCTCTTACTGTCAGAATTTGTGTCCTCGTCTTGTCACTGCGAAGTTCCGTCTGGATGGAAGAAGGACCGACGGATCAAGGACTCAGATAAGAATAGTGAGGACGAGTCCAGTGGTTCCTGGTTTGTTGTCAGTCGGACACCCATCTGCCGTCCTTCCTATTTGGCGCCCTCCTCTCCACTCAGATCTCACAGACATCTGTTGCGCGCAGCTCGCGGGTGCGCGCTTCAGCCTGCACTCTGAGGATAGTGTCCACTTTTCATTTATTCACCAAAACGTGCTATTGTTGCTGTAGTTGTACTAACACATAAAGAAATAACACTTCCGCGCAAACCGTTACAAATGAAAAGAAAGGGTTCCTAAACTAATTAGAAGGATGAGAGGTGTTTCTTTAACGCTGGGCGGAGTTTTGCAGGAGAGGCGGATTTGCCGACATCCAGTGGGCAGGCTCTCTCTGACAGGAGGAAGAAGGCTTGTGGGTGACTGACTGGCAGCTGGGATCCGAGCTTTAAAAGCCGGTTGTTCTTTTGCTACCTCCTGGAGAAACCCTAGGATCTATGGCTGCTAAAGGGATGAATCTCTGCAACGTGTGCTGCCTGCTTCTTTGTGCTACCACGGCGGTGCTTGCCGGGTAAGTGGGCTGCGCTCGGACAGCCGCGAAACAGCATCGCCAGATGGTACACATGTTTCACTGTGATTGGTCTAGACCTGCGCTCCATGTGTGGAGCACCCTGACACACCGAGCTAACTTGCTAATAAGTACTGTCCTTCTCTTTTGCTGTTCACTGGTTAAATACTGCACCCGCCACTTGTAAGGGCCGTGTTTTGGGTGACTAACTAGCTTTGTTAGCCATGAGCTAGCCTTCACCGCAGTGAAACTCCACTGGCTTCCTCCTTAGGGACTGTAGCTAGCTTGGTGCTTAGTATATAAAAGGAGTAGCAGTGCTATTTAATTGCAGTTTCCCGTTTTCCTCTACCCCTGTGCCTTCTGTGTCGTCCTAAAGTGTGCTGTCTCCCTCTCTCCTGTAGGCGAGATTTCTATAAAATCTTGGGGGTGAGCAAAACTGCATCAATCAGGGACATCAAGAAGGCCTACAGAAAGCTGGCCTTGCAGTTACACCCCGACAGAAACCCAGACGACCCACAAGCCCAGGACAAGTTCGCAGACTTGGGAGCAGCTTATGAGGTAGATCTGTAGCTATTGTTGTGTGCTTGATGCTAGTGATATCCGAGAACACGCACAGTAAACTTATTTTGGAGTCAAAAGGAGCTATATTCACACAGTATCGGCAGTGTTTGGGAACAGTATTGTAGATTTCTTATGAGTATGGAAGTGCCTCAGGCACTCTTACAAAAGTCTTTCATAAGTCTGAAATTTGGTTGTGTTAGAAACGCTAAGATTGCTAGGATTGGTCGATTAGACTGTGTGGCTGCATCTGATTGGCTGTCACACAGCACAGCTGGTGTATTGAAAATTCAGACGTGGATGAGTGGGAGTGGATTCAGATAAGCACTGCAGGTGTTTCCGTGTCGAATGTTCACATTTATTTTAAAACTGACTGGATTTCACTTTGAGTCCTTCTAGTTATCATTTAGAAGCAGCCTTAAATGATTCGATACACATGTTTTTAGCACATTAGAATGTAGTCTTATGATTTTTATCAATGGATTCTGAGTGGAGGCTAGTGTGTGAACATTTAAATGAATGACAAAACAGTAAAACACTGAAGAATGGATTTTTATTTCTTTTAATTAAAAGCTTTCTCTGAATTTCCTAAATAATCTCATCAGTTTAGAAAAGTTGAGCCTTTTTCTGTCAAGTGAATGCATTCCGCTAAACATATTCAGTTTACTATCATGTGAAAACGAAAAACATCAAATCCTCATAGAAAAACCTAAATTTTACACTGGTGCTTTAAGATTGAAGTTGGAGACTAAGTTTTGCATCATTTAACTAATCACAACTAATCTAAGTAACCATCAAGGCTTTGAATATCCTATCTTTTTCTTTAGAGATTATGTAAAGATGTGTTTATACTGAATTATGACATTCCACGTGTTGTATGAAATGGAAGTAAACAGTGTGGAATATGACTGTTGTGTTACTGACAGGTTGTCTGTTTTTTGTTTTTTTAGGTCCTCTCAGATGAGGAGAAAAGGAAACAGTACGACATGTATGGAGAGGACGGGCTCAAAGAGGGTCACCACAGCTCTCACAACGATATCTTCTCCAGGTTGGTTTCATGAGCTCAGGTGGATTTTATGGTCATTCAGTTAAATGTGTGACATGATGTCCGGTTACAGTGCTGTTCACTGATGCTACTCTTCCTCCCCCTGTAGCTTCTTTGGTGACTTTGGGTTCATGTTTGGAGGGAACCGACAGCAACAGGACAGGAACATCCCCAGAGGAAATGACATAATACTGGATCTCGAGGTCACGCTGGAAGAGGTGTACTCTGGGAACTTTGTGGAGGTGTGGAGAAACTCCTGCTTTCTAAATGAACAACCTTCAGCACCCTTTATCCGTGTTTCAAGTTTGTTTCATGAAGTGGAACTAGCTATACAGTGTTTGAATCAAAGAGCTTACCTTCATTTGGTCATCAGACTGCAGGACTTATTCATGAACACTTTAATTAACTATCTGTAAAATTACTTGCTTTCACTACATTTATTCTCATGCAGGTTGTACGTAACAAGCCTGTAGCCAAAGAAGCTCCTGGTAAAAGGAAGTGTAACTGCAGACAAGAGATGAGGACGACACAGCTCGGACCCGGACGCTTCCAGATGACTCAGGAGACGGTGTGTGACGAGTGTCCCAATGTAAAGTAAGTCAACCCCTGTTGTCGTCATCATTAAAGGGGACCTTTCATGGCTTTCCTTATTTTTTTGTCATGTATGGGTATGTTTGATGTCACTGAGACCGGATATCCCTAATATGGTCATCTCAGGCACACAGCTCTGGCTGTGAGCTCAGAAGCCCCACCCACCCGCTGTTCAAATCTTCTGTTTTTGAGGTGACTCAGAGGAAATCTGGCTTTAAAGGAGGTGGAAGGGGGCTAACCCAGAGCCTTGTTTAAGAACGGAGGGACTGCTCCGAGGCCCAGTGTAACATAAATGAGGATTCTTCTGAACTCTGAATCATGCAAAGCTGCTCTAGTTCAGAAATCAAAATATGGAGCAGTAAGTGAGCAAAACGGGTCCAATTTAAAGATGGGAACACATATTTGAATAGATGTAACGCAAGTTTTGGGCATCCCTACTGATTGAACAGTTTACATAGAATCTGCACAATGGGTTATTATGCTTCCAGTTAGTTCCTGATAAATAACACACAACCTGGAGCCACAGTTAAGCTGGCTCAGAATGATATTCATCTGTTGCTGCTGATGTCAGGTCTGTGTGTTTATCTTATCTATTAAAATCTGTACTGATTTTTAGGGCATGTATTACTTCTCTTTTCAAACACTACTACTCATTATTTTGTGGTGTGCTGTCTACTTTTTGGAAGGGTTGCTCTTCTCCCTACGTCTGGGTGTATTTGGGTTGGACTGGATGCCTAACTTTATTCATTATATAATACTTTAAAAATCAGAACAAGTCTATATAATTCTAAAGACTTAAAATGAAACATGATATTAGAAAGCATAGCAGGGTGATTCCACCACAATTTGCAAAAAACCTGTACTGCATTTATTTAGAGCCTTACCTGGCAGACCAGGTCAACGTGTTGTGTATAGGTGGGATTTTTGTGACATGTCGACATGCAGTTATGTTGGTTTCATCACTTGACTACATGTCTGTCTATGGATGTCAACCAAATTTATTTAATTATTAACAATGTAGGGCACCATTAGAGGAAATGTAAAGGTTATATGCATTTCACTGGTGCAGGTTCTATGAGCCACAGTACTTTCAACAGCATACTGTGAAAGAAATTAAAAAATATTACTTGTAGGATCATTTAATATGCTTTAAAAAATGTGCAACTTCACTTTGCAGCATTACAGATTTCCTGATACTAGGAATCCAAGCCCAGAGTAGAGGTTAAAAGGTCAAATAGAGTTAGCAAAATAAGATTTGAAATTTGACTACAGCATTTCATAATTGATACAGTTCCTGTTCATAGAAGCACAGTTTTGTTCTTAGAACTGACCTAGTAGCACATCATGAAAACTGGAGCCAGTCAACAATTCTAAGCATCGTCTGAGTGTGTCCAGACTTTTGAGTGGTACTGTACATTTATTTCAGAAGCATTTTGTCTGTAGACCAGTGTAACAGTTTAAGTGACAGTGCATGGTTAAGTGATGCTGATGTAGAGTGTGGCACACAGGAGGCGTAGTGTGTGTGTGTGTGTGTGTGTGTATGTGTGTGTGTGTGTGTGTGCGCGTGCGCAGCAGCTCCAGTCTTCTATGTTTAAACAGGATGTATTCAGGCGTAGTACTGAGTGCAGGTTTCTTTAATTTTGTCAGTTCCCAGAGCCCAGCACCCATGGGGAAAAAATAGACTTTCTGGTTACATTTGTGTGTTGTTGTGCAGGTAAGACATGAGGTATTGTGCAGCAGGAATAATTAAAATCAGTGATCATTTCTGTCAGAGACGCATCCATAAAACCCCTGACATGCAGACAGTCTCTAGGACTCAAGGCTCTTTCCAAGGCTCTGAGTATCACAACTGCTCTGAGCTACATGAGCAATAATGACATTTAGTCTTCTCCTTCTTAGTCCTTCTTCTTGTTCCCATTAGGGGTCGTCACAGCAGATCATCTTCATCTGTCACACCAACCCTCTCCATGTCCTCCTTCCCTACATCCATAAACCTCTGTGGTCTCTCTCTTACCTGGCAGTTCTATATTTAGACTTCAGCTGTTGTACCCTTAAACAAAAGCACTACCAATACATGAAAGCAACTGGTAACTGTAAATTGCCAAATGGGGAAAATGTAGAGAATAACACTGTAAATCAGGTGTTCTCATTATAATACTTAAAGCACTAATCTAAAGAATTAACTGTATCACTGTATCAGGATTCTGGTGTTGTATGTTTAGTCACTTCAACTCACTGTATAATAAGCACTGTAATTAAAAAAAAAAAAAAAAAAAAAAAAAAAAAAAAGTGTTGCTGCAGTGATTAAAAGCAGTCCTTGAATTTTAAAATGTTGACTCAAACCATGATTTTCGCCTTTTTAACAAAGCTGAACTAAAATTGCAAACAGTCACATGAAATTATTTTTTTGCCAAATAGCAAAAGGAGCTTGTTAAGCTTGTCAGTTTATTCCCTGTGTTTGTTTTTACTCCAAAATAGCAACTTATTAGCCGTTTACACCCACATA
>VUQI01025834.1:0-17619 GCA_015106735.1 Paratilapia polleni | reverse complement strand
TTTTCCTTCCTTTCTTTTCTTCTTTTTTTTTTTTTTTTTTTTTTAATTCTTAAGGCTACAAGGCTGTTTAGTGCCAATCCCTTGAGTTGTCTTCTCATTCTGCATGTGGAAAGGCTCTCACTTTCACTATTAAAGACTTCTGTTGTTGATTTTTGACAATTTGATTTCACCAAACATTTGAGTGATCTCCGATCACAATCATTCAGGCTTTTTTTCTGACCTCATTTTTTTCCTTGAAGATGATGGTTCGCCGCTATCCTTCCAGGTTTTAATAATGTGTTGGACAGTTCCTAACTCCCAAAATAAAATTCTGAACCTTTATTATTGGTCATAATCTGGGTTCTTTTATATTGCCTGCCTCAGTGTTTTAAACAGTATGAATATATTCCCTCTCCTCAGAGAAATGTATTAAAATCTTTTAAAGGAAAGTTGCTCCATGTAATTTAAATGCCACTCCGAGCTAAATCATTGTATTTACAGTAAAATCTCTGGAAAATGGAAAGAAACCATCAGGAGTCGGATCCCGAGAAGGACTCCATAAGCTTAACATGGCAGATACTTTTATTCTCTTTTGAGTCCAATTTGTAGCCAGTAATTACTGTTTTATCCCCAATAACTGACCTGTACAGTTAATTTTCACCAAGTAGGGTTTTTTTTTCATTAAATTAATGTCATTTTTATTTTTTTTTCTCTAAAATTATTTCAAGGTGAAAAAGCATAAGAAATCAAAAGAGAAATTCCACACCATATGGCTGTAGTTTTTTTTTTTGAGTTATACTGTGACCTTCTTGTTATTAGCCTGATCTGAGTTTTTATGACTTCACAACTAAAAACCTATTAGTTTGTAATGAACTTACAGTAATCTTGTTATTTTTAACCATTTAGTCTCCAGTCCTGTGGCCTGTGTTCAGTGATGGATATCTACTCTTTCTACTATGTTTTTTTTTTTTTTGTTTTTTGTTTTTTTTCTGGGAATAACTCCAACTCTCCACTGCAAAAAACAAAAAAGAATCTGTCATAACAACAAAAAAATCTCATTACAGAGGTGAGATAATTTCACTTCTTGACAAATGCTTGTTTCAAGAACTTACTTGAAACAAAACAATGAAATATGATAGAATCAGACAGCTATCTTTACAGTCATATATATATTTTTTTAAGTGTGACGTTTCTGTTTTTAGTTTTCTGGAATTCCCTGAAATCTCTGATATCTGGCAGTTCTCCCTAAGTAGTCTAAATAATGAGTATTAGTTATCTGAAAAACACTATGTTTTTCATTGCTTTATACATAGCTGGAAGAAAAAAAAGGTTTCTTATCATGAATTTATCAATCTACTAGAACTCTTCATAGTTATTTTTTTTTTTACAGGAATTGTAAAATTGTGTGAAATGTATATTTTTAATAACATTTATTTCTAATAAATGCTATTAAAGCTTTGATTTTATTGTAATTTTCCAATTCTAATAATTACTTTACAATGTTTTGTGGGGGACCATGGCTCACAGACCTAGACTAACAAGACTTACTGCAGTAATAAGCTTCCTCTCCAGTGAGGCCAGGAGGCAGTCCCCAACTTGAACTGCAGCTAGAGACGGTACTCCTTATCTGCTCTGCAGCCTCGAGGAGCAGAAGCACATGAACTTTGAAAATGAGATCGAGGGAATTACCCAAAAGTAAGGCCCACCCAAGTAAAGCCTGTCTGTGGGAAACATGGAGTAGATGTGTACATTAATACTTTTCCTAACCTTGTTTGATAGTAAATTGTGGATTTCGGATGATTAGTTGAATGAAACAATAAATTTGGTGTGACGTGGGAGAATGAAAATTGGTCCTCACAAATAATTAATTGATTAAATCTCAAAATATTTAACAGATTGACATCTGATAATGAAAATAATCCTGGGGTTGCAGCCCTCATTTTATATGTATGTATATATACACACACACACACACACACACACATTTATTTATTTATTTATTTATTTTAATAAAAATGTGCATGTAACAGTGATGGGATACAACATACACAAACAAGCAAGCAATGCACAATTATACAAAATTAAAAAGAAAAAGAAGATGACAGCTGATAAAAGAATATGAAATTAAATGAACATAGGAATTTATGCAATGTAAAAAAATTTAATGTAATCTTATAAGAGAAAAAACCCAGAATGGCACAGTTAATAGAACATCCTTGAGAGCAGTACAAAAATTCTAGGACAAAAATGTGCATTGTATAAAAGCAGAACTGACACAAACATGGTACTAAAATAGCTAAGTAATACTGTATGTCTTTTAAAGAAGAGAGTATGCAACTTTGCTGTGTTTTTTTTTTTTTTGTTTTTGGAAGTGATGTTCCAGTGCACAGGAATACTCAGGACCTCTTCTGCTTTTCCTTGTTTCCTTATACATATATTTTAGACCAGTAAATTTTCATATTAAACATGGCCCAAGTTTCAAATAATGAGGTCAGTGTATGTAGAAGTAATCCCTGTAAACCACGAGCTCAGGCTTTAGACTCCTCTAAACATTCTGTTTCAGACACTTTTTTCCTACTCTTGGCTCTGTATGTTGTCATAGAGTGTGGATATCTCTAGTATGGTCATCTCAGGCACATAGCTCAAGTCCCACCTCTTCTTCAAAATGTTTTGTTATTGAGAGGCAGCCAATCAGAAGAAAGCAGGCTTAAAGTGAGGAGAAATGGGGCTAAAAAGGGCTATTTTAGAGGATGTACTGAGCTGCTGCACTAAGGCACAGTAAATGATAAATAAGGATTTTGAACTGGGAGTCATGCAGATCTACTCTAGTGAAATTGTGGGGCTGGAAGTCAGCATAAGAAGTCTCCTTTAAAGGAGTGTGTTAAAAGTCAGGATCCCAGATTACATTTTCAAACAGGGGCTACTTTTTGCAGTTTGGTCCTGTACGTGGCTGCATTGTTGGTATGTGTGTGCTGTAGCTCAGCATGTTTGGGAACCCAAGCGATAAGAAGTCGGAGGTCCTATCTGTAATCAGAGTGAAAACAGCCTGTTCACGCTGGTGGTTATTCTTAGAACTGCGGAAAAGAGCCTGGAGCCACAACGACTCACCTGACTGCTAACACACACACACACACACACACACACACACATTCAAATTAAAGGAAAAACATGAACATCTGACCCCTACAGGGAGGGGATTTGGTTTTTTTGCTAGCTTGGTTTGGGTCCACTTGTCCCCGTAGTGTGAAGGGTTGCTGCAGATCAGTACAAAGTTGTTTCAGAAATAAAACATTTCTAACCTGTTGGGATTGGCCTCTACCTGGAATAAAATGCTATTTGACATTCAGTGGGAAATACTCAAAACACTAACAGCTCTGTAAAAATGGGGCAAAATCTGTATTTTAAGACAAGAAATAATTGCAAAAACTATTCGATTTTTTTAATGACTTAATGAATATTCAAATATTTGAAAATTATGAGCATCTTCCAGATGAAAATGACATGAATTCCTCAGAGACTCGGAGGGTCAATACCAAGGTACACTGAAGCTGTTCCGGTAATAGGAGGTGGCCCATCACCTGGCTACATCCCTTTACATGAGTTTTTACTTTAATTTCACATGTCTGTATGTACCAGAGCGAGATGTATAAACAGATAGCCATAAACCACAGAGATAAAGACTGCAGCTGTATAAACAGTTCTGAAAGGCAGAAATAATGAGTTCAGTTTAAGTTCAGTAGACAGGACCAGCCAAATGCAGTTTTACAGGCTAAACTTACTATCCGCCCCAAAGTCCATTTTTTTAAAGCAGGAAACACACGGATCCCCTGCAATTTTCCCAACTCCCTTGCAAACAGCTAAAGTTTGTTTGTTTTTATTTTTGTTTTTGTTGTTTGGTAGTTGTAGACCAGCGAATTCCCCTTTTCTGTTGCAAATCTGTGACTGTTTTTTCAGCTGTTGTTAAATTTAGTTTCATGTATTTATACGTGAAAAATCATTGAGGGTGGCTTTTATTAGATAGCAACATGCTTCTTGGGAGATTCGTGTTTGTTAGTCTTTCGTAAACTAGAAGCAAAATGAAACTAGAGGGCAGAAATGCGGGATAAAAATGCTATGCGTTCTAACATAAAGTGGGAAACCTGCTTATCCTGTTCTTAATGTGATGATTTACGATTTGTGGATGGTCAGAACCTACATTAAAAGTAGTTTTTATTATTACAGCACAGTGTTCTCTGGCCTTGATAATCAGAAGTGTTTATTCTTGCTATCAGGGTCTCTCTCCCTCACACGCATGCACACAAACACACACACACACACACACACACACACGCACACACGGACCAAGATTACATCATGCTGCTCTTAATGAATTCTATTATTGTCTGCCACAGAAAAAAAAAAGATAAAAGTAGGTGTGGGAAAGAAGTTTATGTATGCGCTTGCACTTCTTTGTTTTTGAGGACAAAGCTGAGTTATAGCCCTGAAGGTGGGGAGTCCTCCCTTAAACAAAAAATAAACACAGAAGCAAAAAAAAAGTTAGCAATGTTTAGACTCGTTTAAGGTTGGGGTTAAACACTTCATCATAAGAAATAAGCATCGATTTTTGTGTAGAAATAGCAACTAGGGCAAAGGGGCTCCGCTAATTGTGTTTTGTAAGTTTTAGGAAATAAAAGAAATAATTTGTACATAGAATTCAAGAAAGGAGATCATTGTGTTCTAGATTACTGGTCTGCAAATTTGCTTATCACTCCTGCAGATTAAATATTTACATAAGATTGACATTTTTAAGAGTGTGTGGTCTGAGCTTTGCAGGATTGTGGTGGCAACGTCTCACACAGAAAGCTGAAATTCCTCAGCTTCCCTCCCACTTCATTATCTACACTTCCTGTCATTCTTCTACAGCTCTCTCACTCACATGGGCTCTCTTTGTTGTTCTCACTGGTCGAGCACTGTTTTAACCTGACATTTTCATTAAAGTATGTTTGCCAGCATTTCCATAACATCGAGTGATATGTTTCCATTTGTAAGTATAAAAAGAAACTTGACTGAACTACTCGATTTATTTAAAGGTAGTCTGCATAATCTCAGAAAATCACTGTTGTTAATGGCACCCACGGCCACTGAGTGAACTGCAGTCATCATTCTGTTGCTTGGATTTGCACACAACTCGCGCTTGCATCAGCCAAAACAGTGATGATACATGCAAACACTCTCCTGCACTTTTATGTTCTTCTATTTTATGTACTGTATGTCATGTATTTTTAAACCAACCAAAAGTCCAGGTGTATACCTGAGCATCCATATAATGACATAGTTGACTTAGACATGACGAAGCAAACAATGCCAGATACGTGTTGCATAGCTTATTTACAGTTAGCTGGCTAACTGTCCAAATGTGGCTATTACTATAGAGAGCAAAAAGTGGTTATACATCTTTGTTGAGTGTTATAAAGACAGTATAAAAGACAGTATAAAAGATTGACATGGCTATTGTGACTTCACCCGCTGGTTTCTGAAATCCCATTTTGAAGTCTTGAGATGAGCATTTTCGCTGCCACCATCTTGGTGTTTTGGAACCAGATGTGACGAGCGAGGGGCGGACTGTGAAACCACACGCTAGCCAATAGAGGTCACCAGTGAGGTTCCCATTCATATTCTTCATAGGGATTTTGATTCTGACCTGTAATGTTGTAACCATTCAAAACTTACTATGAGCTACAACATCGTGTAACGATGGTGTATGCTCCTGTAGAAACCAAATGTCTGATTGCTGTTTTCCCATAGACTTCTATAGAACCAGAAGCCTTTTTGCAGCCACAGCTATTGCCCCCTGGTGGCCATTAAAAAGAGTGTAGGACATTTCGCATTGGCTTCACTTTTCAGACCTGTTCATCTGTCAGGCCAGACAGTTAAATTCTAGACAGGCTTCATTTGATAAAGCTGATTTTTTTTTTCTAGCTAATGTTAGCTAACATTAGCTTACTCACTAACACGGACAAATCACTTAATATGTTTGTTTTTTTAAGTGGAGTCTGTGTTGTGTTGGGAGCTGGTCATATGTTGATGTTAGCAGTGACTAACGGATTTAATTTCTAAGATAACGTTTGCTAGTATTGCTCACTTGTAAGGCAAGGCACTCAGGAGTTTTGTTGTTGTTGTTGTTTTTTTTTAATTTGATTTAAAATCCTTTTAAATATATATCAGAAGCTTTTGTCAAATGGCTATATGATATTACTTGGGCACTTTTG
Source organism: Paratilapia polleni (assembly GCA_015106735.1). Classification (NCBI taxonomy): domain Eukaryota; kingdom Metazoa; phylum Chordata; class Actinopteri; order Cichliformes; family Cichlidae; genus Paratilapia; species Paratilapia polleni. The sequence goes on along the minus strand of VUQI01025834.1, from coordinate 11,392 downwards.
TATCCCTGAACAACACCATCACCATCAGAGTTGATCTAGAGTTGATCTAGAGGAACCAGATGCACTTCCCCATCCCTCAGAAACAGAGGGGTACTTGTGAGATCAAAGATTAGACTAATAATAAAATAAGTATTTGCAGCTTTTTCTAGACAAAAAGCCCAAATGGCCCAGGAACTTCCATGTTTGTATAATAAGCAGGTTGTGGTGGTTGAAGGTGCCTGCTATCAGGAGGCTGCTGCTGCTCACTTTGTGGATTAAATAAAAATGGTGACTGCCATAAAGTGCTTATAGAGCCTTAGTGTCTCTTATACTCACAGAAAGTTATTTCATTACATTTGAAACCTGTAAAAAGTCTAAGTATGAAACTCTCTCTCTCTCTCTCTCTCCCTATATATATATATATATATATATATATATGTGTGTGTGTGTGTGTGTGCGTGTTCTTTTGTCAGCATCCCTACCATCAAAAATATGATGAAACCTTCTAAAAGGAATTTATATTTTTGGGCTACAAAAATGTAAACTCATTCTTCATGTGGGGCTATCTCTGTCCCATGAAACCAAAAGTCCAGAGAATAATATTAGGAATTCTTTCCACACTCTGTTGGTTTCATCTCTTGATATGAAAATCTGATTTATTCAACAAGCTTTGTGTGTGTGTTAAATGTGTTGGATCCTGTCAGAGTAAATTACCAAGTGGAGGAAAAAGCAAAGGTGAAATCAATAAAACAAAGTTGTACTTTAAAGCAGTTTCTCCCTCTCTTTAGGATTTGTAACATTCCCACTAGCAGCAGATGGTTCTGGCTCTTCTTTTTAAATTAGGCGTATTAACAATTTTAACAAACCATTTTAGGAAAACTAAAGAGTGAACGTAGAGTCGTTTAATGTTTGTGTGTCATAAAAATATGCCAAACATCTGCATGTCCTTTGATTTGCAGTTTGTATTGACGCTGTTAACCACATCAAAGCGTTTCTCCTCGAGTGCTCATGATGGCAGCTTTAAAGAGAGACAAAGTGTTTCTCCTTCACTTTTCCCTGTCAGCGCTCAAGTCACACACATGCTTCTTGTCACGCTAATATCTCCAGCTTTCCAGGAAAAAACAGTTAATTCTTGGCTACGGTTCGATGGCAGTGCATTTTTCATCTTATCTGCTTTCTTATGTAAGCCCGAGTTCGTAGAATTTATGAGCTCATGGAGGAGTTTTCAGCAAAAACATGGAATTAACCAAAATACAAACACGTGAGACGTCATGTGGAGTCACATTAGACCAGATAAATGTCTTGTAAATGTTTTAACAAGACACATAATAAATGTGTTTGATTTTCTATGGGTTGAACAAGCTGTTCATTAACGAAGGTACTTTTGACCGCTCCCTTATTTCCCAAGGAGTCGCCACAGCAGATGAATTCTCATATTTGATTTGACGCAGATTTTTACACCGGGTGCCCTTCCTGGCACAACCCTCCCTTTTCATTCTGTTAATTTAAATAGTTTAGGCATGAAGTATTATCAAAAAAACCTGCACTTTAAATGTATGCAAATTGTTTTCATGTTTGCTGTTTTTGTTGCCAGTGGATTGTAATGTAACTTCAAAAATGAGACCGTTTCCACGTCTCTAGGTTGACTAACAGCCTGTGAAGTGACTTCTATATGAAGGATGCAGGATGGATTTTCTGTAAAAATCCTAAGGATGTGACACTTAAGGGGCGTCCATACAGGAAGTGACTAGCAGTGATGTGGCCACCAGAGACTACAGAAAGTCAGTGACATTTAGTGACCTTAAGCGACAAAGGGTGAAATAACTGCTGGTGACGCAAAGTGGGTGGGTCCCAAATTAAACCTTTCTCAACTTCGAGGCAAATGATAGAAGCCACTCCCAGTGAGAGCGAAAGATACCATTGATTGACGTGTCATGGTGGTAAATAGATGATTACCTAGGTAACCAGAGCTTGAAATGCCAGCTACCGACTGTTAGACCACTGCCAGATTCTCGCAGCTAAGTTACAGCTAACCATATCCATCCATCTATTTTCTTAACCACTTATCCAGTTCATGGTTGCACGGAGGCTGGAGCCTATTTCAGCTGTCACAGGACTAGAGGCAGGGTACACCTGGACAGGCTGCTAATTTTATCACTAGCTAAATTATTTTGTAATAGAAATACTCATTACCAAACTGCTTCACCAGCCAACTCATGTACAATTTTAGACAGTACCACAGACAGTGTAAAACATGGACGTAGCTTCCTGGTTGGAAAAATGAAGCCAATGTGGAAGTGCCTAAAAACCTGCATTCTATCTGAAGGCCACCAGATGGCGATAGCTGTGGTTGCAAAAAGACTGCCGGTCCTGTAAATGTCTATGGGAAAAAGGCTTTCTTTCTTGACCTAAGGAAACACTTTGCTGCTGAGTTGTCTTAGTCACTCAATTTGGGTCATACTGAATAAAACCTTTTTCTGTTTTGTAAATCTTGGTCATACCATGTTTCAAACAGGGGGATCAGGGCTGTTATTTTCTCATTGGCTAATGACTCATCAAGCACAGGCCATAAGCTAATGAGCAAGCATTTTCACAGTCAGACTTGCCCCTTCTCGTCACATCTAGTTTCTTGCAACCAAGATGGTGACGGCAGAAACGCTCATCTCAAGGCTTCAAAACGGGAGTTCAGAAGCCAATAGGTGATGTCACGGTAGCTATGTCCATATTTTTTCCTGTCTGTGGACAGTACTAGTAGTGGTTTTAGTCAGTAAATGTGATGGCACCAAGCAAAGGAGTAAAATTAACATTTGCTTTGTATAGCAAGTGACAACACAGGCAACGTGTATCATCATAATTGTTCAGTCCATCAAAATATAGTCTAGTGTGTGTTTTTAAGTCAAAGAGTTAATTTTGTAATACATCCTTTGACTTTGTACCTGACCAAGTAGTTTTTATTGCCTCAACCAAATTGAGTAGTTTTTTAAATTCCTAAACTGACCAGAGTGAATATATAAACTCCATATCATATCAGTGATTTCCACTCTCTCTGACATCATAGAGAGCCAAGAGCAGAAAAAACTGATCTCATTATTTGAACCCATGGCCCCCTAAAGGCACCCTTTAACCAGAGAGGCTAGAAAACACTGCTTTTTAGCCTGTGTTAAGTTACTCTTTAAGTAGAGGAATAATCATAAAACTGAAATACATGACAATAAAAGTAGCAGAAAATGGAAATAGTCAAATAAAATTCAAGTAGGCTGGGGGAAAAGGCAAACCAAACTTCTTTAAACTGCATCACATTGGCAAAAACAGACACAAACTGCAGAGCTACATGTGAAAGTCTGATGAGCATTTAGTGAGCTGATGGGATAACCCACTGACAAGTTCACAACAGCAGCCAAAAATTGCCAGTACAAATTCCCTTTAAGGGTTTCTCCGCAGTTCATAACAAGAGTCTTTTCATCACTGTTAAACTCACATTCCTCCTGCCAAGCTTGACAAATGAGATTGTTGTGCATCTTTGGCAGAAACAGGCCGCGGCTGTCATATTAACAAAGCTGTTTTCACTTTGAATTGATTTGAATAAATGTTGTAATAGCACTCTTCAACGTCCAAGTCCACTCAGCGCTGCTCTTTTCTGCGGTGAAATCATATTAACTGCCCCGCTGTTTGTTTTCCTTTTCTAACTTGAGCTGAGAGTTTTACACGAGGATGTCATCTTACTGAAGGACTTAGAGACGTTAAAACCTTTTGCTAACAGTCTTTATAAGCATATGACAGCAGAACATGTTCGACAACAGGCATCACTTCCACTAACACTTCATTGTTTCACTGCCCTGATATCTGAGAGCCATTAAACCGTCATCTGTTCGTTTGCTGCAGAGCTACAGATTGTGTAAAAATAAACTGAAATCTAACACAGATATTTTTATTTTATTATTATATTAAGCAGATAGTTAAATTGCCTGTACCAGAATGAGAAGATAGCAACAAATTAAATGTGAACTAAAGAGGATCTGTGTGCGGGACAATGTGGCACGCAATACGAATATTGAGAGGCAGTCTGAACTTTTGATATATCTAACTTCAAAAATAAACACAAACTATCCAGGTAACAGGTTTGGCATCAGTCATACGAGAGACAAATTTTATTTTGTAAGCAACGTTTCCAACTCTCTCACCAAGGAAATAAATTGAGCCTCATCCACTGGGAGTATAGAAATGTTCTTATGGCTCAGTCACACTAAAGTAAAATGATGACGGTAACCTCCTTGCAACTAGGAAAAATCTGTGGTTGCCCGGTGATTGCACTGAATTTTTTCTCATTCGGAGACCAATTGCAAGTAGTTGCAGCAACCCACTGGTCACCCAGAGGATCAGCATGCAGCACCCTCAACCTCTGGGTGACCACTTTCGATTGCAAAGCGAATGCACAGCTCACCTGGTGGGAGGCAATCTGTCTCCAAACAGTTGCGGTCCAACTTGAACTGACTGCAATCACTTTCATACAGATTGGTGAAGGGATGCAAATAATAGTCGTCTAATTTATAAATGCTGACAGATTGCCAATACGTTGCAATCAGTGTGAGTCAGTCTGCGCCAATGAGCGCACCTCATTTGTTAAAAGGTCTCTTTGCGATAGGGGACTCGACTGAACTTTTGTGAAGTAGAGCCAATCAAAAACTGGGACGTCTCGATATGTAAGAATGGTTGACAAGGGACAAAAATGCTGTGCTGTAAGTCTGTGCATTTTAAACTGAATTACAACTATGGCTTCAGAGATAAAAGATAAATCTCAGATGCACTGGGACGCATCATGTAACCTGGGGTCCTCAGGTGTTTTGGGTCTTTCAACATCAGACACCCTCTTTCAGGTGACCCACCAGGAGTTGATCAGTCTCCAGCTTGCATCTCAGCAGCAATTATCCATGGATCTGCCCTCTTCATCCAAAGCCACATGTGGGCTTTCTCTGCAGTTTCAGTAGCTGATCTAAAGGCTTTTATCTTCTTGATTGATCCATAGCAATGTGAGTGCTTTGCAGAGTGAATACCCTGAAAATCATCAGCAGCCCAGCTCCACATGCCTGCAACAGGTTCACAAGCCTTTCCTTTGGCACGCATCCACTAACTCCTGGTACTTGGCACATTTTCTCCTTGTTTGCCTCATCCAAGTGTTCTTCCCAGGGCACTTTTAATTCCAGCATGATCAATTGTTTGCAGGATTCTGATACAATAACCATATCTCGCTGCAGCAGTGATGGTCTTATCTGGGCTGGGAACTTTAGCTGCTTGTCCACTTTCATATGCCAGTCATTGGCAGTGGTGAGGAGGCCAGCTCTTATGAAGGCATTGGTCTTGGGCTGATGGTGGCCCTTGATGTTTTTAATGGCAGTGACTATTCTGTCAGTAACTGCCTTGAGGTATAACACTAAAGATAGCACCCGTTTCCAAGGGCTTTTGGGCAGCTGCTAAGAAGGTGTTCCAAGGAACAGTCATGAAGACAAGGTGAAATAGTAATTTTTCTGCATTTCTTTTGTTAAATCATATTTTGTCTTTGGTTTTGTCTTTACTTTACTTTTAATTCAGCTGTTTGGAAACTCTTTTAAGAAGTTTGGCAAAGAACAATGATTACTACTTTTCTTAAAAATTCAGCAAATGCATGATGTTCCAGAAGTTGAGTAGCACATTAAATGATCGTGATCCCAGTACTGGCCAAAATAATTGTGATTATGTTTTTTTTACCATGGTCCTAAATAAAATGGGATATAAGGTCACCAGTGACCAGTGATGAGAGAGCAGCAGCTTCAGTCTTGCATCTGTGTCTGAATGGGTTAAACTCACATCGAGCCCACAACTGCAGTGGATAAACTGGAGGAAAATAGACTTATTATTCTGCAGCTGGTGGAAAATGCAGCACTAAGAAGAAAGACCATATCTCTGCTGTGCTGGCCTCTCTTTAGTGGTTACCAGTTAAGTACAAAATTAACATCAAGATTCTTTGATTTGTTTTTTAAAATTGCATATGGACTGGCACCAGATTACATCTCAAGGGCCTTATTTATAAAACTGACTTATTGTCTGTTTTGATTTTAAGTGTGATTTAAGCAGAAAAGATAAGTACTAGATAAGAGAAAGAGTTATTTATGAAACCTTACTTTGACGTTGAAATGATGTTATCTCTCAGCAAAGTGTAGATTTGACGTCAGTTATTTTCCAGCTGGTTTTCCAGTGGGAATTGCAGTTCAGGACCATTGACTATATATTAAAGATAGCCACTCTGGCATCACCTATTGGTTGGTAAAGTCCAGTCTTGAAACACTGGGCTGAGGATTTTTGGCATTGCCGTGTTGGTGTTTGAGTGAGGGGTGAATCTGACTGAGAAACAGGGTCACAGTTCACCTTTAATCCCTTTTCTTAGCTGTTTATGGTACTTAAGGGTCAAGTGCTGATGGCGTAAACTTTTATTAGATAAGCTAGCAGCATTATACAAATCATTGCTGACATTTTTTAAATGTATTTAATGTTCCTTTGCATAATATTCATTAAAAGGAAAATTATGCATTTTCTTTAAAGGAATCAAACCACATATAGTGCAACACATGACTTAACTTTCCAACAAAATCATTCACAAGTGGATACAAGTACAAAAATTGGGCACATACATTTTTTATGATTCCTCTTAGCCATTCAAAAATTCAAGATGGCAGCCATTTTCAACAGCTGCCGACAAGAAAATATCAGTTTGAGATAAAGTCAACCAGACCTGTCCTTTTTGAATGATCTTGGTGTCAAGTCATACATGCTTGACCACATAGCAGAGTCCTTTAGAAATCTGGCATTACTAAAAGGTTTCTTTATACCATGTATAAAGATTTTTTTAAGTAATTTGCTCACAGGGACGTAGGGATGTAGTAGTAGAGTTAGTACTGTATTTTTGTTTCCTCCTGGATGAACTCCTTGCTCACTGCTTACCCAACTCTCACCTGTGGCTCCAAAAAGCTAGTCCTTTGAAAACTTTCTTCTTCACATTACTGTATGTAATTCACTAAATTTGAAAGATTTTCTGTTTGTGTCTGTGGCAGACGTATTGTAGAAAAAGAACAACTGCCAATTGCACATCTATAAAATATGGAAATAAGTTTCATTCTAATATCCAGTGTATTATGTTTATAGTGTGACATTTTTTCTCATGAATGAGACAAATAAACTCTAGAGCTTTTACACGTGCAAATTTGTCCTTTCCATAGTCAAAATCATAGAAATCAAAATTTAAAAAAACCCTGAAATTGGTAAAGAGGTGTGGTAAAGCTTGAAATGGTGGCCGTCTTGGAAAAAAATGTAACAGGATTTTGTTTTGTTTTTTTTACATGAAGAGGGACAAAGACAAATGTTGGTGTTTGTATCCACTTTTGAAACATTGTTAGTTGTTTAATGCACTAATAAAAAGAAGGGAATGAAAAAAAAAGACATTAGATAACAGTATTTCTGATTTTTAAACAAAATTTCAAAAAAATTATTCTTACACTTGATTTCTACAGAGTAAATAGAGACTTCTTCCAATGACCTTTCCTTCCTCTGTTCCTTCCATCCTACTTTGTTTCCTACCATCCTTGCTCCCTTGCTCTCCACCTGTCTTCCCCAAGAGCAGCAGCAGAGTTGGGGTTCAATCTATTATTCAGTGAGGTTTCTCTGCGGCACGCAAACAGAGCATCAATAATGGAACCAGCAGCTAATGAATCATTGAAAACTGCAGGAGCGTAATCTATGGGCCGCTATGGAGGATATGGGCTGTGTGTTCGTAATGATGGCATGTCGAAAAAAATCAGTTATGTCACATTGTGAGGACTATACAAAGCAGCTGGAGCTAACAAAGTTCTCTCTGCTCTGCCTGCTAATATGGGGAGAAATGCCAGGAGTATCTTCAGCACATTGACAGGACCACTACTTTGTAGCTACACCCTGTAGAGGACGGGTTTCTCTGCTGTTCAGCTGTACACTGCCTCTAGAAAATAATCCTATTAATCGATCAGTAAATGATGTGACAACACAGCAAATGGATTTTTTTCCCCCCGCATTGAGTTAATGGCCAAAACAGGTCTTTATCATGCAGGTCTGCTGAGAAAACAAGAAAATAAAAAATGTCCTAACCCTGGAGCATGTTTACATGTTTTAATCACATGTAAGTATACTCAGTTGTGTTTATTTTACTGTAGTTTTTTTTTTCGGGAAATGTTATAGTAATAGAAATATTTGTTATGGTTTTGTACGTTAATTATTTTATGGATTTTATGAGAATGAAAGCCATGTAATTTAATTGTATATTGTGTGCAGGTCATTCCATGAAAAATCAGTGAGTGCATCCTACCTGACCCCTTCAGAATCTGATTGTTTTTTGAACAGTAACTTTTGAATATTTTATGGATCCATCCATCAAGTTCACTTCATGCTATGATTATCTTCAGAGTGGCAGGCCCTAAAAGTACATAGGAGTGGGTCGAAATTTGTCGCTTTTTATTTTCGCATCATTTTTTTTCCTGTTTTTTTTTTTTTAGCCCTTAACTCCTTAAGTACAGGAGATAGAATTAATTTTTTTAGGGATGAAAAACACATTGTCTGTTAAAAACTGCAACCAAATCAAGTTTCAATCAAGTGTAGCAATTTAAAGCCAAAATCTCATTTTTAACCAACTTTGAGCATCAGTGTCATGGGATGTATCTTAGTTTCAATAGCAAAACTACAGCAATTTAATGTCTGTGATATAAAGGAACAGAAACAAGCACTGATACTCTGGATGTTTGAGCTGGTTTCTTAGAACTCACTGGAGAAGACTTCAAAAAGTGCATTTTGAGTATTTTTGGGTAGCTAGTATATTTTGTCCATGTTAGCAGGTCAGCTAACATCAGCTATATTAGCCAGAGGAAAGCCAGTTTTCTCACAGGATGCTAACTGCAGTTCAGCATTTTTTGCTTATTTATTGGTGGGATTACACAAAGAGTTATGGACATGAAAGCCCTACCAGAAATGGGGCTTAGCCCAGCTTCGGAATGATTAACTTTGGGAGGTGATCTAGACCTGCATTCAGGATTTTTTGGAGTGATTCTGCACCATTGTGAGGCAGGACAAAACTAAATTGCACAAATAAATAATCTTTTGTTAACCTTTTATTGAGACCATAGTTAGTATCAAATTAGTGGTGGGACAGTTTTAGGTAATCTGAAAAGTGGTAGGGATATATCCATAAATTACACCCATGAGCAGTACAGTATGTTAAAAAATCCTGTCTATTAACACAAATCAGTCAAGTAAATTTAGTGACTATTTCCAAAACTGCAGTGCTGATCTGTATTTGCCAGAAGGAACCAAATTCGCCCTCAGCTATAACTGTATAAGAGTGAAAAGTTCTGTTCCTCTTGCTCTTACTGCCTTTTTCTGAATGATAGATATTTTTATTCAGTGTGTCTGAGATACGGATGACTCATTTTATCTGAAACTATTACCTCTTAGTCTATCTTTAACTTGTCTGCTCCTTTTGTTGGTTAATCTTTGAGTAACAGTGAAAGTGCTGCTTTCTTTTCATGAAATAAAGAAGTTAAAACTCCTGTACAGTGTTACCGGCTCTGGTTCTGTGGTTTCATTAATATTTCAGGTTCAGGCCTTCCTGCTGCTGCAGAGGAAACACAGGCATCAGTTCTGGGTCGAATAGTGTGAAATCTATTTTTAATGGTTTCAGTTTTGTCTCTTTGCACACAGACTTTAGTTGTGAGATCTTTCCATTGACTGACTGCTTTTATTCACTAAGATATACGAACTTGAACTTTACCCATATCATGCTGTTTATACCTGGATAATTTATTAAAGGTGCTTTTAAGGGTACAGGTTTTTTTCCCCTGCATTTTAAATTTGCATTGTTCCATATTCAAACAAAAGCTGTCCTTCCTTGACTACAGATCTCTGTATTATTGCCCACATTTGCAGGTTTTTTTCCTCAGTGAATGAAGTGGCAAATCACGGGACTTTGGCTCCAAAATGAGGCAAAAGAGTAGAGTATTGTGCTCCATACAATCCAGTTTGGTAGGATTTGAGATAATATTTTGTTACTTTTACATCAGGAATAAGGTTCTAAATAAGGACACGAACACAAATGAAAACACCTGGTTCAGGTTTTTGCACCTAGACCAGCAAAGGCCAACTGTTGCACATTTGCATTGGACTATGGTTGCGGTGCAAAATAACAAATGATTTGTCTGTAAGTATATTACAAAACCAAATCTAAAAGTGGATGGATCCTATTAGAAGCTCCAATAAAGACACACACACACACCCCTCCCCCACCCCCCATTTGATTCAAAAGTGATATAAAAATACAGTACTGTGCAAAAGTCCCACAGTTAAAGTCTGGCTCAAGTCCCAAGTCAAGTGTCCCACAGTGCTTTAGTAATGTTGAGGTCCGGGCTCTGGAGAGGTCAGTCCATGACTGATGGTGTTCCTGTGTGTGTTTTTCTATCCAGGTATGCTTTTACTGTATTGGCAGTGTGTTTGTCATTGTCATGCTGAAAAGTGAAGCTGTTGCCAATCACACTTTCCAGAAGGTATTGCATGGTTGATCAAAATCTGACAGTACTTTTCTGAAATCATAATTTCATTTTAATTTTGACAAGATCTCTAACACCACTGACTGAAATGCAGCCTCAAACTATGACAGAGCCTCCACCGTGTTTTACAGATGGCTGTAGACACTCACTATTGTACCTCTCTCCTGACTTCCTTTAAACATATTAATGACAATTTGAATCAAAAATTTCAAATTTGGATTCATCACTCCATAAGGCCTGTTGCCACAGATTTTCAGTCCAGTTCTTTTCTCCCTGTTTCCCTTCCTTAAGGCTTCTTGACAGCCACCCTACCACTGAGACCATTTCTGATGAGGCTTCAGTGAACAGTAGATGAATCAGCTGAAGGGCCAGATGCATTTCTCAGGTCCTGTGTCAGGTCTTTGCTGGATTTTTTTCCTGTTTCTTAAGGAGATGACTTTCAGATACTGTTCATCTGCTGTAGATAGTTTTTTAGGCCCGCCACTTCTTTTGTCCTCCACTTGTCCAGTTTCCTCAATTTTTTTTTTAAGGACACACTGCACACCATGCCGAGATATGCCAGGTTTTCAGCTAATAGCTCTTTGAGGATCACCTTGTTGGTGCAAAAATATTATTTTTATGCCTGTCAAACTGTGTTATCTTTGACACTGTCATAGATTCAACTAAAGAAATGGAAACATTTTTTTGTGCTTTTGCAGGCTGCTAGTAACAAAGTGGTTCTTTGCCAAGTTGTCTGTTATGTGTAGACACAACACTGGTTCATCCCTTGAGTTAGGTGCCTTTTTTATGCTTGAATGATACATAGGTCAGTGTTAAGTGGC
>VUQI01025833.1:52076-65991 GCA_015106735.1 Paratilapia polleni | reverse complement strand
GTCGCCAATAACCAGAGTTTTTTTCCTCAGCGGGTGTGTCGCTGAGTGGGGAAAATCGATTTGAAACGTAAATGGGTTGGTGGTGTACCGGGGGCTTTTGTTTTGGACTACGCTTCCTCCTCACCGTCACCCAGCCGGCCTGATTCCCCGGCTGTACGGGGCCTGCTGGGATAGAGCTAGTTGGAGCTAAGCTACCTTCGCCCGCACCGGCTGCAGAGGCCTGGCTAGCTACAGGATTTTCAATGGTGCGGAGTCGAGTCTCCAATTCATTGAGCCTGGCCTCCAAAGCTACAAACTGGCTACATTTATTACAAGTATCATTATTAGTAAAGGAGGCCGAGGAATAACTAAACATTAGACACACAGAGCAGGAAAGAGGTGAGAAAGGAGAAGCCATGCTGACAGTGATTCAGCTACGAGCTAAGCTAAAAGCTACGCTAAGCTAGCGGATCCCTAAAGACACAATGAGTGAATTATATGAATATAAACTTACAGGTGAAGTGTGCTATTAATAAAGAACATGTAGGTTACACTATGAAAATAAGTCACTATGTGAAAGTTAGTAGTTAGTTAATCAAGCGACACAGCAAGCACCACTGTGCGATGCTACAGGAAGTGATAAGATACCACAGAGAGGCGCCACCACTGTAAGGCGATTAAACAGCAGTTGTAGTTAAAATATCACTTTCAAGCTTAAAGCCTACGTGCACACTGACAAGGACAACATTTTCCGATTTTCAAACATGACCTTCATGACCATGGATAGAAGTTTGTGTTCCTTTGTGGGCGATAATCACAAGATGTTCACGTACAGTTGGAGCGCCCCCCCATGTGAGTAAATGTTTCACCTCTGCACACAGATCACACTGCAGCTTCTGCTTTTTGCTTCATCAGCTTTATTTAGCTCAAGAATACATACAGGATAAAGAGTAAAAACTAAAGAGAACATAACAGTATATAACCCTTCTCCCACTTTTCAAATTATGGGGGGACATAATTAACAGATCCTGTGTGACGGTAACAGGCCAAACAATGTTTGGATGAGAAAAGGCACAGAGAGCTCTGGAAGAGGTAACACGTTTGAGATGAAATGGCAGTTTTACAGGGGCAGAGTAGCACATTTCAAACAGTTGTGTGTGTTTATGTTTATATATATATATATATATATATAAAATGTGGAAAATGACAAGATGACTGTGGCCAAATGAAAACAATCCCCAACATCACAATATTTCATTAAACAACTGCAACTGAAGGATACAAGTCCACTTTCAGCTCATTCGATTTTGAGGTAAAATTTGTTAGAAGTCATAAAATTCAATCTTAAGGACAAAAAAAAAAACCAAACTAAAATACTAGTGTTTCATCACATTTCTACCAGCATATAAACAAGCTTACTCTACTGATGCTTTAACTAACAATAATGGCGAGTTATTTGATTACATATTTAAAATCACAATAAAAAGGTCAAATCAATCCCCATCTTTTTTTTTTTTTTTTTTCCCCTTGGTTTGACCCCACCTTCAGCAGGTTACCCACAGCCGCGGTGATGCATCTGAACGTCGATTTATCGCCTCACATACATTAGCTTATAGGGAGTGTAAGAGAAAATGAACCGCACCCACCGGGCACCTCAGGATTAAAGATTAAACAAACATTAAGAGTACATCTGCGACGAACGGCGACTCAGGATCTGTAGAGAACACTGAAATATAACTATCAGAACTTTCTAGTAATTGCATCATTTAAAAAGGGGGAAAAAAAAAAAAGGAAAAAGGTTTACCACAAGTGTATAAAAAGACGTAAAAATATGCCACTGAAATGACATGCCACTGATTCTCGCAACTTTTTTGTTTGTGTATTCTGAGGAGAAGGGAAAAAAAATGGAAGAGCGATTGATTGTTGTTTGTTTAAACACTGAAGGAAGAAAGACAACGGTAATTTTGCTGATACTGTTGTTCTGTACACGTTTAAATGTGATCAAACTGTGAGAAATTTAGCTGCGAAGAGAAACACATCTCTATTAGTCTCACTGTTAAATCCATTTGGGATGATTAATCTTTCACATCGTTCGCATGAGGAAAATTAGCACCACCTGCTGTTTCCACCAAAACAGACAGACCTCAGTGATGATTTCTCAGATCAAGTCCCTGACGAAGAGTAAATGATGACGGAGGAAAACAAGCGCCTGAGCTGCGTCAGGTTGCAGAAAGCCAATTGGAGCATCTTCGGTTTGACTTTTCCCAATCTAGAGCAGGTCACCAGCTCTTGTTTCACAGTGAGAGATCGACGGGGAAAAGCCAACAGAGAGACCATTCCGGTTCAGCTACAATCAACGACCCAATAGTGTGGTGACGCAGCGTGTGTGAGTCTTAAATCTTGTGCGTGCATGTTTTTATGTGTGCACATAGGATGCAGTGTTTGCAGGCAGATTCAAAGTCGACTTTCTCGCTTTAAGCAGCGAAGTCGGGCCAACTCTTGACTGGCAGGGACTCCATTAGGTCATAGGTGAGAGAGGTGGCGAGAGGACAGGCGGGCGAGATACAAATATGTCCTTCATCAGAGCTGTGACAGAGAGAGAGAGAGAGAGAGAGAGGGAGGGAAAAATGACACGGTTAGGTCAGAGGAAACTCTACAGGTGCCTTTTTAATCTCAAATGGTTTTGGATGCAACAGAACTTCTGTCGGCCTTGTTCTGAAGAAGGAACAGATTCTATCAGGTGAACTTTTGAGATGTCAGGAGGAAATAAAGACCTACAAACTGAGGACATGCCCTGTTTGTTTATAAGTCTGCCAGATGTTTAGATGCTTTTCCTTTACTGAACCAGGAATCTCTTTAGCAAGAGTGTCTAAGGATGACAGGCAGCATTATCTGTCATGTTTTTCAATGGCAGGAGAAACCAGAGCTTCCGGACACAGACATGCAAAAATTTGACATAGAAGGTCCCTACCCAGGTTTGAACCAAGGACTCTCTTGTTGTGAGGTAACAGTGCTAACCACTGAGCCACTGTGCTGCCAAAGATTTGACCTCAAAGCAGGCAGAACAGAGAGAAAGTTGTCACTGTCCACAAAATGGTCAAGTGAGTGGCTCAGTGGTTAACACTGCTGCTTCACATGCATGTTTTCCCTGTACTTATGCAGGGTTTTTCTCCCACCATCGAAAAACACGCTTGGGTAACACTGCCTATTTGAGTTCAGGAAACACCCACAAATGAAAATCTGTATCCCAGGCTAGCCAGCATTAACTGAGATCTGAGACTCTACCCTTTCTTCTAAATATGGTCACATCTAGCTCCAAAAAAACCTACATGATGGTGGCCAAAATGCTAATATCTGCAGCCACATCTATCTCAGACATGCAGTCTATGATCCAGACTCAAAACATGTTAATATCTACACGAGAAAAGGGAAATCTTTTCACAATAAGTGTTTATAGAAAAGAAAATTAAAATTAATATAACAGTAGATTTATAGAAATACTACATTAGTGCATGAACACATGCTGGCCAATAAGTAGCATATAAAACAACATGATGACTTCATTAACCAGTTGTGTGGAATATTTTACTTTTATTTTTTGTTTTTACGCTGAATCCTGTTCGGTCAGCAGATTTATCTAAAAACATGAACACATAAGACTCCAATATGACCACTAGATGGTGTCAATTTGCCTGAATGTGCAGGTCTAACTAAACAGTGTTGGAGTTAAAGTGAAAGCAGAAGCTGCTCAGTGACTGTTATTCTCTTATAATGATGATGATGATAATTTTAAGCCAGACTGAGGGAGAAGTCTTAAAATACCATCAGTTCTCTAACTGAGATTTCTCTGCGACTATGAGCTCATCTTACCTGCAGTGTCACACAGTCCTTGCATGCCTCCTAAGACCGGGTCTCTGTCTGTGAGCAGGTGGCTGCGCCCCTCCGGTCCCGGGTCCAGGATCAGATCTGGTTGGTCACTTTCCTCCAGACTGTCCTGAACATGGAGTTTAACATGTGATCAGAGGAAATGAAAACAGAGCCAAGGCAGAAAGAATTTCTCTTTGGTTTAAACTTCTTAAAATCATCCCTCTCTGCTCTTCTTCCTCCTCCACTAACCAGTAGTTCGTGGGTGAGAAGAATTTCCTCTTCTATGGAAGGATCCTGTTTCTGTCTCTTGTCCTGAAGCATCATTTCAGGCAGCATCTCTTCGGAGTCATGGGTCCTAAACGAGAGAGCGATTATAAAACGTGTAAATCTGTCTTTGTTTTAATATTCAGATTTTTTTTTTTTTATCTGAGTTCCGTCGTACAACCTGCTCAGCCCATATTATTAGACAGTAAATGGGTAGATTAATTTCAGTCCAAAGCACAGTTCTGACCAAAAACAACTGGCCTACAATAAAAAGCTGAGGCTGAAAAGAGGCTCTAAAATGTCCTGAATGGGCCACTATACAGAGGACATACAGAGAACATGGCCTTCTCTCTGGCGTCACCCTCAGGACAAACTTCACATTTTGGCATAACATGATAGAAGTTTTAATTTTGAATTCAGTCATCTATGGCTACTCAGTTACAACAATGCAAGGTGAAATTTTGCTTCCTGTTTGGTCTGAACACACCTTTACACCTCTGACGACTAGTCGCTGTCGTTTTGCAGATGGAACTGGTTTATCTTACCGTTTCCTGCTCATTGTTGAGGGTTCGGACGACAGGGACGAAGGTTTCTGAGCTTCCTGGGGCATACCGAGGAATGTCAGCTGGAAGTCATCGTCCATGGAGATGTAAGGAGCCAACATGTCCAGATCCATCCCCTCCATGTCCTGAGAAAATGCAGGTAGGACTGAATAGTTTTGCAGATGAAAGCCAATTTTTTTGTTAGAAATATGTCTTAAAGGAACGTCTTTTGTTGACAACTTGTTCCATTTATACTTTGTGCTCTTACCACCAGTGTATCTTTCTTTTGAGCATCTTCTGGGCAAAAGGCGAAGAACTTCTCCACCTCGCTGGTGTCCATTGCCTCCTCCTCACAGGGGCTCTGTGACACAGAGGGAGAGACAGAAAATGGTTAAACCAGATGGAGACACCGACTCTCTCTCAGTATAAAGAAGATTTAAGGTTTGTATTCACCTGTGCAGGTTCAGGTGAGGCTGGTGATGATGAGGAGGAAGAGGATGAGGATGAAGGGGGAGTGATGGGGTCGAAGATGGGTGCGAGGAGCTGTCTCAGCTGCGGGGTGCACAGATCCCGAGGGTGCTCGGGCACTGAGTTCAGAGTGGGCGGACTGGCAAACGACAGCTCAACAGAGCCTGAAAGAGCCCGAAAAAGATCAGATGAGTCCAGCTGTTAACTTTGAATAACCACTAATGACGTTCCCACAGCTATAACATGAACAAGGGTTTTTAAAATAACATAATAATGTATTCACTGGTTTTCAGGTAAAAACTGTCTTCTGTCCGTCTCACCTGCTGTCAGCGGTATGACGGTGTCTCCAGCATCAGGAGCCAACTGCAGAAGCTCCTCCGGCTTCTCCTTCAGCTTCATGAAGAGCTTTGCACTGCTGCTGGAATCTGAATCCACATCTTCATTGTCACTGGAAACTGTGTGAGGCTCACTATCAGACTCAGAATCACGCACGTCAGCAGTCCCAGAATCCTCCTCTTCTTGTTCGACTTTAGGCACCAGACCACAGCGGGTCTGCTCGACAGAGAAAACCACGTCTGGCTGCTCCACGGCGCTGCAGAAGAAGAAGAAGTGTGTGAACGGGGAGATCAAGAGTTGCATTTTGAGGATTTTGCCAAACAGCAAATAGCAGCACCATCCTCACTCACGCTGCAGTGTGTGTGGCACAATTTTGCTGCTTTTTAAAGTACCTGAGTATGAAGTTGAGGCAGACAACTGCATCCGGCTGTGAAGTCTTGCTGTTGTACAGGACGGTCGCCTGAGTCTCCGCCCACACGAAGCCGCCTTTGTTAGCCAGGAAACGGTACTGGCTGGTGCTCACCTGACCTTTGGAGAGCACTGCGCAGTGTGGACAGAAGAGAGAGAAACAGGAAAGGTGAGGATGAAGTACCAGAACACTGCAGCACTGACAAAACCCTACTCCTGTGCATGTTTCCTGTGTGAGTCCTCACACAGGAAACACAAACCAGACAGTCACTCATGTTTTCACTTAATGAAACACACGCATTTAAATGTCCTCTAGCAGAAGTTAAGAATCAATACCAAGGTGCACTGAAGGTGTTCTGCCAACACATGGTGGCCAAACACTTTATGCTGGACTTTCCTTTAATTTGTCACCCATCTGTACATTAAAACGGTTTTTCCTGGTGCAACATGCAGACACACGCTGACACTCACATGTGTGCAGGCTCTTGTTGATGTGATCAGAGTCGAGTGCGTGAAGAAACTCGAAGGCTGAGCGTCCAATCAAATCATCAGGTTTGTATCCCACCAACTCTGTAACCCTGGAAACGGAGAGGTGTGTGAGAAAAGAAAACAGAGATTTTCTTTCTCTCTACATGGTGTTTGTCTTGCTTCCCATCCACAGGGAGGAGGTCACAGGTCGGGATCGGTTACATTTTCCTTCTCACCTGCCCTCGCAGTGGGTGAAGCGCAGATCCATGCTGTGGCGAGTGAGGAAGGTACAGGTATCCAGGGGGAACTCCACGCTGGACGGGTGTGGGATAGGCTCACACAGCAGAGTCATGACTCTGCCTGCAGGGGGCGACGTGGAGCCGCTGCTAAATGGGCGGATGTGGCCTGTACAGTGGAGGACCTGGAGAAAGGGAGAGAGGATTTAAGGCTGAGTACAACACTCTGCAGAGTTAACCTGCCACACAGGAATTTAGCTTAAAAATATAATTAAAGCTGCGTTAAGTGTTCTCATGTGGTCCTTTTAATAATTAACAAATAGGCCTGTGTTAAATTCTGAAAGAATAAAAACAAGAAACAAATTCAAATGTGAGCTTTAATGCTTTAAATGTTCAGATCACGGTCTTAAAGAGTTCCTAGTCTGCAGCGCTGGAGCCAAGAAATCTCAGTGCTGGAAGACATCTGACTCTTCTAGTGGTTTTAAACATTAAATACAGCACATTCAGACGTGAATGGTAACAGACGGACACGCGCTGCTGTGCAGCAAGTATACGTGAGTGTATGAACTGAAAGTAACGTGTGTGTGTTTGAACAAGTAACTTAACTGTTTACAGTGTGAAGGGCCAGCTGCCAGAGATAATCTGACCTTCCCGTATCTCTTTCACACTGGACTTTAGCTGTGTTTGTGTTTGAGTGCCTATTTTTATGAGGACCAATTTTAATTTTAGAACTAGCCGTACCTCACTTTATGACACACCTTCTAAGGGCCGTTTAAAGAGGACCAATTCTCTTCATTCTAGCTCCATGTTTTTATTCTTGGACTCTACTAGAGTAGCTTTGCATCATTCAAAGCTCAAAAATCTCCTGTCTGAAATAAGCCGTTTTAGCTCATCTCCCTTTAAGACAACTTTCTGATTGGCTGCCCCTCATGAACAGAAGGTCTGAACAGCAGGTGAGTGGAGCTTGTGTGCAGAGGACCATACTACAGGTTATTTATACACGCCAAAAGTGACATTATCGCTGCCACCACATAATGCGCACTGGTGTCGTTTGGGCTTGTCATGCACCTCTCGGATTTTTGCAAACTGGTGGGCGAAATGTGGTCGGGCTGGAGCCGTGAGTGTGCTAGCAATCTTCTATTCCTGTTCCAGCATTTAAGCTGTCATTTATTTGTTTTTTTCCTGAGTAGCAACACCTGTCATTTAGGAGAAGACTGCAGTGAGTCAAGCATGTGAGCCAAAAGCTCAGGCTTCATGTCTGAAGGCTGAGCTTTTGGCTCACAAGGTTGGACATACGCTTCATTTTTTGAAACTCTCGCCATGTTTAATATGAACATCCTCAATCATATTTATGACGGAAAATAGGAAAAAGCAGAATAGGTCCACTTTAAGGGTTAAGTATGTGCTGCAGCTGCACCCTTACAAAGTTTGTACTGTTGCATGCAGTATGAATACAGCTGAGAGAGACCATTTCTTTACAACACTGCAATCTGGATTTTGACTCTTTTGCATATCAAAATTTGAAGTGCAAAGAAAGAAGGTATGTGATTTGGAGGAGGGGCTACAACACTCAAACCATCTGACCGTGCAGTGGATTGTGGGTCAGAACCCATCGCCTGTGACCTAATGTACAGCTGTGTGTAACACCGAACCTTCCAGGTGGCAGACTTGATGTTGACGGTGCGTCCCCTGCTGGTCAGTGTGCTCTTCATTCGCAGGAAGAAGTTCCTCTCGCTCTTCTGTTCTGTCCGTAATTTCTTACTCAGACCTGAAAACAACACGACGGAGTTAACGTGGGTACTTCGGGGAGGTCTGTCAGCTTTGAAAAAGGACGGAGTGTTTTTATTAAAGGACCAAAAGCATTAAAACATTTCAAGGAACAGCCCAATTACTAAAGCTTATTGACAAAACATCCCTCATCTTCTAAACAGATTTTAGTGACTTTTTGTGACCCAAAACAAACATAATGAGACAGCACACAGTTAATCATTAAAGTCACTCTGGTCTGGCCTTAAATTCGATTCTGGAGACCAAATTAAGAAGCTGCTTGTCGTTTTCTCACGTGACCAAACTGCAGAAAAGGTGACTGTGTTGGAAATCCTGGCTGAATTTGAGAGGAAGTCTTGAACACCGTCTCTGTGTATGTCTTTACCTGGACGTGGAGTCAGCAGGTCTCTGAGCTCCTCTTGATCACAGGGATGAACAAAGTCATAGATACTCTGACCCAGCAGCTCCAGCTGTGGACGACAAAACAACCCGACTGGTGAGTCACAAACCAAAACTGATGCTTCACTTTGATTCAGGGAAGTTAAAACAAGCTGAAATACTGCTTTAAACACTACAACAAGTATACCTACGTTTGTTTGTTTTTTAAAAAAGCACAAACATGTATTTTATATACCTGATGTCTTGCTCAATACCTTTTTTCCTTTTATCTGTTTACAGCAGTGATTTTAATTACATTTTATGAGGTGACCTGACAATGAATCTGCTGTCTGTTGGGTTTTATCATCACAGCTCTTACAGCACACTTCACTCTGGATCTCTGAACACTCACCATAACCTAGCTGTGTGCTTGGCCTCAAACAGAGCTAAGAATAGATTTAAGGAATGGATTCTTCCTCCTGCTCAACTTTCACAGACATACTTTCCTGGCAGCTCCAGAAAAAAAAGCACAACTCCTATCAAAGAAAAACACTCGTAAGGAGCGAGTGTAGTAAAATCTGGAGCCATGGCGTAGTTCAGGAATGAGAAATAATAGATCTACAATACAAGTAATAATGACGGGGTGCTCATGTCCAACAAGTACTTCTGGGGTTTAATTATGTACCCTGAAGCAATGTTATTATAGTTAAGTGAAAATAAAGTAAAACACTGTAATTAGCTGAAATAAAAACTATACTTTAGGGGGAAAAAAATAACACTACTGTGCACCTGCAAAACTAAACTAAAATATAACAAATACACAGGAAATATCTTCAGTTTGGTCAAAATTTTCAACACAATCATCTTCATGTGTTTATGGGGGCTGTAAGTCAGGCGCTTGTATTGCAATACTTGTTTTGAGCCACTTAAATCTGCCCCTGGCAAACACTACCCATTTTATTATCTTAAAAAGAAAAAAAGGAAAACTTACACTGAAACTAATAAAAACTAAATAATGCAAACTCACTCTGGAAACTGACTGAAACTGAACTAAAATGATAAATACAAAGCTACAATAACTGTGACCTAAAGAGGCTGGCGGCCAAGTTAAACATCTATTTTCTGTTGTTAAAGTGATGACTCCTCACATCTGCATAATGCCACACAGTGCAAGGAAAACCAGCACTGACTGAGGTGGAAAATAACCGGAATGTCAAAGCTGATGAATCACAAGACGTTCACAAAGAGTGGCAGCTGAACGCGAGCGAAAAACTGAAGGCAGCGTGGTTGAAATGAGGAGAAAAGACTAAAGTATGTAAACTTGGATGAATTCGGACGCCAGAGTTACGTCACTGCAGTTCCACTACGTGCCCAATCCGGTGGCAGAAAAACAGGAAACAATGCAAAGGAAAAGAAGGGGAAAGAAGAAGGGGTTAACCAGAAAAAGTAAAAATTTTCTTTTTGGTTATGGCTGCCATTAAACCAACAAAGTGTGCAGGATTGGAGTGAATATCTGTTTTTTAATAAAATCCACTGCTGTTCCTGGTGAGGTGATGTACTACACAGGAGGGAGCATTTCTGGAAATTTAAAAATATTTCTAGATTTTTAAAAATTAGTTTGAATCATGAAGAGCAAAACAATAAAGTGAGGTTACTTGTTTCTTTTGTTCTCTTTCTTAGCAGGATCACTCACAAAGCTATGGATGGATTTGTATGAAATGTTTACCAGAGGAGGCTTAACTTTGGAAGTGATTCCAAACATTCCTGGGTAACATCTGCAAGGATATCTGTCACTGTGAGATGGGACAAAACTGGATATTATTTCTCTAATTTTGCATCACATCGTCAAAGATACAACTAAAATTGATATTAAAAAAAAGGAGGGGGGGGGGCATCATGTTGATGTCAAGGACGGAAAAAAAAAAAAAAATATCACAAACTTATCCTACACTAATGCAGACACGCAGTTGGTGCAGGGTGTGGAGGGAATCTTTTTTAGCCTCAGAGGAGGTATGTGGTCTCTTGTTACTTGATGTGTTTTGTTTGTGAGAGCTCTCCAACTTCTCTCGAAAAAGAAGTCTCACTGATTAGGACTAACTGAGTAAAGAGAGACTCCTAAAACCCTCTTTGAAGGTAATAATGGGTGAGAAAAAGTGTTATTTGAATCTGTTTTGGAATAATTAAATGTTTGGACCAAATGGTCCAATCCGTTCCTACTGGATGGCTTTGCAAATTGTGAAAATCACAATGAAGTCTTTAATCTCTTCATTTGTTAAATAATATTCCTGGTGAGGTGATACCAGCATTACTATGCAGGCATCAAAATGTTAAAAAAAAAAAAAAAGTTTAATGAAAGTTAAATGTATTTATTGATCTGGACAAAAAATACAGTTTTTAAGTTCAAAAAACTCTTTGTGTGAAGGTTTTGTGGTTTTGTAGGGCCCACAAAACCTTCACACAAAGAGTTTTTTGTTATTGTCAGATGAACATTTCAGGCTGTTCATCTGTTTTGGCTCATTAAATGTGAATGTTTACTTCTTTACCTTAAAAGAAAGGTGGGTTATCACGTAACTATTTTATTGGTCCATTTGAGATCATATTGGACTGTATGTAGTCCAGAGAGCAGAGGGAGACAGGACAAAAGACACACTATGGGAGAGAGCCAGAGTTTAATAATAGCTAATGATTAAATGTAATAGTGGTGCATAAACACATGGAGAGTGAAAGGAAGTGAAGAAGTTAAAGTTATTACAGCAAAATGCAACTAGACAAAAAGTTCTGAACTGTTATGTTCCTGTATTCGTACTCTAAGTATTCACTTCCCCTAAAATAAAATCCTTCTGTCAAAGGGAACCCCAGTTTGTTAGCACCGTTGCTGGATGACGGCCATTGTGTGAGCGTGACGAGGAAATTCAGCATTTTCTTATGTGAAGCAAAGCACATCTAACCACCAGTGTGACCCACCACCCAAATAACCAAAAAAAAAAAAGAGAGAAAAAACTGTACACAGCACTGCAAAAGTTACCCATCTAATGGGTTCAGCTGGACATCGTGAGCCCTCAGCCTGAGTATTTCATCTGTCAGGAGAAGTTTGGCTAATGCTAACATGCTGTCAAGCAAGTCAAAGAGGGACTTGGAAACCAAACACCCCTTCTGAGAGGAACTTGGCTACTTCACAACAGCGCTGGAACTGAACCAGATGCAGCACAGATTGTGTAGAAGTGTCTGAAGGAGGACACAGAGTGGACACAGAGTGACCAGAAATGGGCTGTTAAAGGGTGTCTATCTGACGAGACAGAGTATATCTGTAACAGACAGGAATGCAGGTCTGCCTTGAAACTTTGGTTTGAAAACCACGGTTACTTCACAGTATGACTGAACACAAACTGAGCTCAGCCTCAGGCACAATGACAGAGGAGGCCTTACAGGGGAGGCATCAATGGATCTACAAAGTACTCGCTTTGTTCATGTATTCAGAGCCGAGTCAGTGTGTGGAAGCTCTGGCAGTGAATAGTTTGACTTGTTTTTCACAGCCTATGACTTATACAGCTGTATTTTCTGTCCTTGCCTCAGGCTATAGGCGGTACATTGGTCAGTTACACAAAAATCAAATCAACAAACACTGGGATTAAACGTCCTGGACACGCCTTTAGATTTCTTTGCTGTGCAGATGAAGGTTCTTCCCCCAAGGCTCTGCCCGCAAACCACATCATCACCATTTACAAACATTAAAAAAGTCTCTAATCGATACTGTGTGTGTGTGTGTGAGAGAGATGCTTTTGTTCTTCTGTGCTCTCGCCGTACCTGTGTGATGCCGATGTGTTTGTTGATGTTCTCCGTCAGGTAGATCATGTCCCCCTCCTCAGTCATCACCATGATGAAGCCAGCCAGCGCCTGAGGATAGAAAGCGTCCATCGGATCTTCATCCTTCTCCGCCTCCGCCTCCTCCTCCTCCTCCTCCTCCTCTTTAGGCTCTTCTTTCAGATCCTTATCTGCTGTAGAAAAAAATAACCAGGAGATTATTACAGTGAGTAGATCAGGTAGGATTACTTAACCACAAAGTCCCTTGAGATTAAAACCTCTTTCTCACGGGAGACCTGAAAAGCTACTTCAGCGTTGGTCTTTAAGTGCCTGAATGTCAGACTGTGTTGTAATTGCTTCCTGGCTGTTGCTGTAAACTCTGCAGTGTTTATGGTGATTTTAACAGAACAGAACAGAACATTTTCCTGTGACTGAACATTTTGCTGTCAATGTTTCACTGAGTTTTCTTTCTTTTTTTTTTATTCCAGTGAATCTGTTCTTATGTATGATTACAGCTGTCAGCAGAACCACATTTTCAAACCCTGACTTTGGCATTTCCTCTGTGTGATGTGAGCTCCATCTCGCTGAGATTTGGCTTGAAGAAACATATTTTTTGCTGTATCTGCACGCCTCTTATCGGTTCAGCTTTTTGCCTCAGTTTCCTTCCCGTGGCTCCGTATCTGTGCTGGTGTGTGGACTCAAAATGGAGATGCAAATTAAGAGTCCTATTCGGTGGGCCTCTCTTGAAACCATTTGCCTTCAGCATCAACTTCTCCTGTTTCGTGTCATTCTGTGTTTACTTTCTGCAAAATTTATGGTGATTTCGACAGTTTGCTTGTGTTACTCTTGAAGTCTCGAAGTTTTGCTGCCACATTTTCCAACCTTGTAATTGATTCACCAAAATAAAAATAAGAAACTTTAACACAGCTGTGTTTGATAAACAAATTTCTTTTTCCTCCAGTGAATCCATAACCAGCAGCACGTAGGCGCAGTGGTTAGCACTGTTGCCTCACAGCAAGAAGGTCCTGAGTTCGAATCCATCTGGCCAGGGCCTTTCTGTGTGGAGTTTCCATGTTCTCCCTGTGTCTGCGTGGCTTCTCTCCGGGTACTCCAGTCCAAAGACATGCAGTTAGTGGGGTTAGGTTAACTGGTGATTCTAAATTGGCCGTAGGTGTGAATGTGAGCGTGAGTGGTCGTCTGTCTCTCTGTGTTAGCCCTGAGACAGACTGGCGACCTGTCCAGGGTGTACCCGCCAGCTGGGATAGGCTCACTTTCAAATCCATGAAAACAAGTTCCCAAAGACTGATCCAGTTTAACTGAAAATTTCACATCTGTCGCCTCTCTAGAATAAATTCAGTTTCGTGCCTTTTTTTTTTTTTTTTTTTTTTTAAAATTAGGGGG
>VUQI01025833.1:9846-40709 GCA_015106735.1 Paratilapia polleni | reverse complement strand
GGACCCCTTCCTAAATACTCACACATATCCTGCCACACACACACACACAGACACACACACGCAGCAGACATCTCATATCCTCGCTGACATGCGTACCAAACTCTAAACAACAAACTGAGCTCGGCCTTGTTTGGCTCAGTACACAATGTCCAAGAGTGCTGAAACAGGAAAGAGTTGTTTTTGGCAGCTCGGAGACTGTCATGGCACGCAGTCACAGTGCACACACACACACACACACACACACACACACACACACACACACAACCTTCGGCCTAATGTGGTCACATTTAAACAACTGTTCTTTTTCCTACTCACACAGGCTTTTTTGGCCGAAGACCAACACCTGGTCAGAGTGTCAGACTCGGTTAATGGGCCCCATACAGACCAGTCTGGTCTCAAGTGGGCTGGACCAGTAAAACAACTGCATAATAACCTACCGTTCATCCAATGTAAAGAAGTAAACGTTCACATCTAATGTGCCAAAACAGATGACATATCTCAAGAAATAAGTGTGATTTCAACATGATGTCATATTACAGATCCCATGTAAAACTTTCTGGAACCCAACAAATACATTATTTCACTCTTTATGATTCAAACAGTTTGTCAAGATCAGTAAATAATTTTAACTTTCTGTACAACTCATGTAGTAATGCTGGCACCACCTCACCAGGAACAGCAGCGCATTTTATCAAAAAACTGAAGATATTAAAGGCTTCACTGAGATTTCACTCTGGACTGGACCCTGAGCCGGACTGGACCCTTTGGTGGGCCTGTTCTGGGTTTAAAGTATCAAACATCTCTAAACATTCAATGATTCCAAAGCAGCATTTACTTTTTTCCCCCTTCATTATTACTTTAAAAACAAACAAAAGGAGTCTTTGTTTAATCAGTTAGTCCCAATCAGAGGCCCTTTTTTGCAGGAGAGACCACAAAACTGAACTAAGACACATCAAGTAACAAGAGCAGTCCAAGACTGCATACCTCCTCCAAGACCTCCTCCACACACGGAGTCCCTGGATCCAGATTCATTCGTGACATCTTCTCGAGAACATCAAAACAATGTTTATCATGTGAAATGTCCAATTTTGCCCCATCTCGCAACCGTAAAGAATCCTTCCAAAAATTCAGGACCTGGATCCAGAAATGTCTGGAAACAAGCCCCATGTGTGGTCAAATTTCCAAACAAACCAAACCCAACACATAACCTCTGTGGCGGAGGTAAGCACAATTAAAAGAGTCATAAAACGCCCAAAGCCCTAAGGCCATTAAATTCCTCATCTTTCAATCCATTGACAATCGGTTTATTATGACATGAGACAAATAAAAGCTGACAGCAGTAATTTTATGGGCCTCAGAAAGCAAAAATAAAAAGGTCTTAACAATCAGACTTTTTCTTTTGAGAGACTAACAGATAAAATGACTGGTAGTTTGAGCCCTCCGAGTGACCTGCAAATATGAATAAAGGTAATAAGACATGACCCCTTAAAACAAATGGCACTTTAGGTGAGCATGCTGTTCTGCTGGGCTTCAGGTTTCATCCTGGGCAGGGGTCACATCTCCTGCTGTGGATGTCCACTTTGTCCTACATATTAAGCCCCCCCCCCCCCTCTGTGGAGACAGGAAAGGCTGTACTTCCAGTTTTAGTGTTCACATCAAACACTAAAGGCTTGCTCCAAGACCAAAAACATCCACACTGCCCGCAGGGTTTGAAATAATGCCCAGAGCATACAAATCTTTATGCTTTGAGCATAAAACAATGAAATAATAATAATAATAATAATAAAACACCTGCCACTTACTTTACAAGACAGTCACATTAACGTGGTTCTCTTATATTCATATATTATTGTCCCTATTTATGAAAATATGTCCTCTGTGGCCCCCCACAGATAAAGATCCATCATACAAAGCGATGTGAACCCACCACATATTTCTAAGAACACACTGTTCCTTCCTTTTAGCTGTCACTAAATGTCCTCAGACTCTCTTCCACTTTTCTACCAGAGGTTCCTTTTTTTTTTTAAGAATCTGCCATAATAAAACACAAAGTCACAAGAAGCCAGTGAACACGTTCATGTTATCCGTTTGTTATGTCTGGATGCAATAAAAGAAAATCCATAACTGGGATGCAGGTCATCCATGAAGCAAACCAACATGGCGTGAACAAAGGCGGCGGCTGAGCGCTGCAACAACACAACACAGAGCTCACGGCGGAATAGTGCACGAATACAGCAGGGATCCCCTCTTATACACACACACAGCCCGGTGTATATGTAGTATGAATTATATTTAAGTGGTTATAAGGAAATAAGCTGCCCGTTCAACATGTGCAATTAAAATCAGATTTCACATTAGTCCGATTTTAGCGCAGGGAAAAGACAGCAGAGGAGCTGTGGAAAAAAAGGTCGATTTATTATTTAAATAATTAAAAAAAGATCCAATAATATAAACGAGCCGACAGTGAGCTGCACAGGCTGCAGCCGTGTTTCCCACCGCCTGCTGCTGCTGCTGCTCTAATGGCTCCCGGAGACTCAAAGTTGGGGTAAACCGAAAAATACCAAAGAATAAAATAAAAAAAACAGACATTTAACCCTCCGCCCGCGACACTGTTAGTAAACGTCTTACCGTTTGACCGCCACGGCCCCCTCCTTCTTCTCCATGTTCAAACTACACGCTGAGCGAAACGATTCGGCTTTTTATTGTTATTTATTCCGACTCGACGGCGCTGTAAATACCAAACTCTGCACAGGTGTCAAGTTAGCCGCTGCAAACACCAGCTGCTTCCGCCCACGGCTTCAAAGTAAAAGCCCCACGCCCCGCATTCATTTTTAACTTCTTATTAACGAGTTGGCTTTTAGTATCTGTGGTGAAATATATTTAATCTTCTGAGCCCTTTACTTTTCTACTAAGTGTTTTTCTTGTAGCATATCGCCCAAATAAACACTCTTCTCCAGGGTAATTACATTTTTATATTTTTCATTAATTTTTATTTTTATTTCCATTTAGAATTTTTCATTTTTATTTATTTTTTTTATTTTTTTCGGTTTGTAGAGTGGGTTTGCTCCTTTCAC
The DNA here is from genome assembly GCA_015106735.1 of Paratilapia polleni. Lineage (NCBI taxonomy): Eukaryota > Metazoa > Chordata > Actinopteri > Cichliformes > Cichlidae > Paratilapia > Paratilapia polleni. The sequence goes on along the minus strand of VUQI01025833.1, from coordinate 37,635 downwards.
TTGTGGGTTTTTAGTTTCAGTGTTAGTCTGGATTATTATTATTATTATTTATTATCACAGTATAGGTGGTACATACTCAGGGCAAACTTTAAAAAGCCCAGAATAGATATTACAGTACAAACACAACACTGCATGTCATGTAGACATGTAGACATCCTTCCTGACGATTGTTTGGTGGACAAATTTGACCAGACTGACAAAGACCAAAACTGAGGACATTTCCTGTTCATTCTTATTTTATTTTTATTTTATTCTATTAAGTGCATAATCGTTTCATTTAGGTGTTTTTCAAAAGTGCAGTTTTACTCCTTCATTTAATTTTAGTTAACTGTATTAACGCTGATCTTAACAAGGACACAGCAGGTCAGATTAAGTTAAAGGTGATGTAAACAAGCCATCAGTCTATGAACAGTAATCAGGAGCAGTTAACTAATCTGTCTGCTTGTTTGGACACAGTTTTAAAAGCTTAACCTGGGACGGAAGCTGCAAATTGGCTTAAGATAGAGACTAGGTTACATGACATCTGTTCTTTTGTTTTTCTGTGTAATCCATGTTAAGGTTACAAATAATAACAAAAAAAATCGCATTTTTAAGTTTGTCCAAATTGTCTGCCTGCATGTAAATGTCTTCTTGATATTTTGGCTTGAATGAACTTTTGACCTTTCTATGTATTTAAAGACATTGCATGCTTTAATTATCTTAGTTTTATATCACATACAATATATACACCTGATAAAATATCATCAGTGATCGATGACTGAGAATGAACAGGTGAAACTTGACGCAGATGGTGGAAGTAGGTCACTCGGTCGTGCTTTTATTTTGTATATTTTTACGTTTCCGGTGTCACTGAGCTCTCCGCCTTCACGCTTCCGTCACTGGCGAAACGAAGCGACGCAGGCGCTCTGAGGCTCCGCCCCGCCGCGACACGTCCATAACCTTCCTGCTTTTTATCCTCAAACAGGGCTAGGTTGCATCAGCTGGAGGGACGCTCTGCTGTGATTGGCTGTGAGGGCACTGACATGGCGTGTCGTCATAATTTTGCTGTTAGTCATGTCACATGAAGAAAGTATGACCTGAGAGAAATCCGAGAGGGAGAGAGAGAATCCTGAAGTGAAATCAAGAGCAAAGATGGTCCAGGAGAGAAAATATGTTTAAAACTAAAATTTAGGACAAAGCCAGAAAACTTTTTACACGTTTTCTTTCATCAGGTTTGAGTTGTGGTTCTAAACATGCAGTCCCAGCGACGTTAAAGTAAAACGGCTCTTGTGTTTTCTGGCTGCAGTTTTGGAAAGACATTGAGAAGTATGTCGTGTAAAAAAATAAAAATAAAAAGAGGCGATTATTTACACAAAGTATTAATTATTTAATTATTTCGTTACAGCAGTTTAATTATTATTATTATTATTACTACTACTGCCAGACAGATATATTGTATCATAGAGGTCGATAGCATGTGGTATGAAAGATTTCCTGTGTCTTGTGGCAGTGGAGCTCAATCAGTGCAGTAAGTGGTGCAGAGGGTGGGGACATCATGCATGATGGATAACTCCTCTCCACCACAGCTTCAAGAGTGTCCAGTTTGCGGCCAATCACAAAACCAGCTTTCCTGATCAGTTTATTCAGTCTGTTGCTGTCACCAGCTCCAATGCAAAGGACAATCCGCTCACTTGCTGCACATATTAAAGGATCTGAGTGTCCTTAGGAAACGGAGCCCGCTCATCCCCTTTTTGTATACTGCCTCTGTGTTGGTTTTCCAGTTCAGCCTGTTGTCGATGTGGATGCCCAGGTATTTGTACTCCTCCACATCAACGTCCTGTCCCAGGAGAGACACCGACTGTGAATCCGTCCTCTTCCCTCTCAAGTCGATCAGCATCTCTCTGGTCTTATTCGCATTCAGAAGCTGATGATTCCTCCCAGACCACTCCAAAAAAATCACCCACTAGTGCTCTGAATTAATACATCCATCCACTGCAGAATCATCGGAGTATTTCTGTAGGTGGCAGGACACGGAGTAGCGAAAGTCACCCAGGGCGACTGGTCGATAGTCGCTAAGCTCTGATGGTGTTGGTACAGGAACTACACAGGATGTTTTCTATAACACTGGTATCGCCTCCTGTTTCAGATTCGGGTTGTAAATGTGACTCACAGGATCACAGACAGCTGACCAGCACAGGCCATCAGAACTTTGATGCCATCAGGCAGCTTTGCTTTGGTGTCGTTTCTCCAGCTGTCTCCTAACATGGCCAGAAGCAGGAGGTGTTTCTCAGATTTGAGCCACAGAGTTCACTTGGAGGTAAGAAGGGGAGAAGGACAAAATCACTGAAGGTAGTGAGGATGTGTGGAGGCCAGAGTGTGTGGTGGAGGAAGCAGAGGGATGTGAACCAAACCTGTCAAGGAAATTTATATTTAATACCCAAAAAGCTAAAATTTTGAGTTTTTAAAATGTAATGCAAGAAATGTATAGTACTGAGCAAAGGTCTTGAGCCACTCCTCCTTTCTTTATATTTTGGGAGGAAAATGGGGAAAAGGTGCAGCAATTTATTGTGCAAACATACATGGAAACGCAAACAGAGTTTGTACAAATATAACATGCCTGAAAGTCAATATTTGGTATGACCACCTTTATTCTTCAACACAGCCTGAACTCTCTTAGGCAGCTTTCTGGTCATTTCTTTAAATACTTGTGCCGTTTCTTCAAAATTTTAAGGACACTGCTGAGAGAAGCTTTCAGCTAATAGCTCTTTGGGAATCACCTTGTTGGTGCAAAAATACAATTTTATGCCTGTCAAACTGCTATCTTTGACTTTTTTTGTAAATGGGAACAAACATTTGTGACAGACTGGCAGTAACAAAGTGTCTAAAGATACAATTTAAAATTGGCTCTTTGCTAAGTTGTCTGTTATGTGCAGACACAGCACTGGTTCATCCCTTGAGTTAGGGGCCTTTTTTATGCTTGAATGATTCGTAGGTCAGTGTTAAGTAGCTTAACAAACAAACAAAAAAATTCCTCTGAATATGGTCAGGTACAAGGACTGGACTGAAAATGAGTGAAAAAGCAGCCAATGTCCTTCAAAGAGCCTGGAGAACTACTGCTCAAGGCCACTTTACAATCAAAAAAAATTACAAGAAATTCCAGAAGCAGAATATAAAGAAATGAGTGGTGATTCAAAACCTTTGCACAGTACTGTAAGTCAGTAACTACAGTTTACTCTGAAGTGTTCGAGGAAGTCTGTCATTTTTTGTCTTATCTTGTATATGGAGACTAACAGTTTGTGTTTAAGCACTTACAGCTCACAGAATATTTGTGCTAAGAGTTCTTAAATGTTGACACAAACTTCCTGTTTGTTGACTGTGAGTAGCAATGTTTCCAGTCTCTTCAACGATCACAGACTTAACTGATTTCAGACACAAGGAGTTCCATTGTTCCAACCTGCACCTGCTTGGGGTACATTGTAACAAGAGTGGCAAATTAAAAATAGGCATCTTTATCGATTTATTGTGCATTAAAAAAAATAGACACTGATGAAGAGACTCAAAAACTGCGTGAATCCTCTAAACTTTTAGTTCTGTGGAGAGAGTCTGACACCATGACCTCCCTCTACATTCAGAGTCCTTCCAGAAGTCTCGCCGCCTCTCGACAGCCATCTTGAAACGCCTCCGACATGAGTACTTTTTTTATTGCAGCTTTTTAAAGCATTATTTAAATTAACATTTTAATTACACTGTTCACGGAGACATCAACACCCCATGTACTGGATCAGCAGTCAAATTTAAAGGAAACACTTTAAACATTTTCTGAGTTTGTCCCAAAATAAGAGTTTAAACAGCGTGGTTCCCCTGGAAGTTATTCCATGTTTCCTGCTGTGGAATTCTCCCACAGACTTCAGTTCACAGTCTCTCTTTATGTCTTGGAGGATTCTTTCACTATGTGTGACTCTTGCTCATTGCTTAAACATAGTTACAGTTTTTGAACAAAAGCCTGAGCGCAGAGAGGATCCAAACTGTGATTGGTTAGATTAAACTACACCTGGGACATCTAGAAGTCGAGCTGAAGCGCGCGAATTTGGGTTTATCTTCCAGAACGTTGCAATACACAACTGACATTCTCGTGCGGCCTTTTCGAACGCTCGCAGTCGAGCGTCATCAGTTGCTATACCGCGAAATAGCCAATCACAGCCGAACAGAGCGTCCCTCCGGTCGATGCATTCTACCACCAGCCCTGAGTGTTGAACGGGGTCATTTTCTTCCTCTGCAGGTACATAGAAGTATTGCAGCTGGTTGTGTTTGTTTGCATCGCCCTCTACTGATCGTCAGAGGGAGGAGGACATGTTTAGAACTGGACAAACACATCAAATCATCCACTGACTTATTAAAAACATATAAATCTATAACAGTCCTCTACAAATTGATGTTTAATAGGTGCTTTTAGCACCTTAGCTGCTAATCACATCTACTTCAGGCTATATTTCTGCTCTTCGGTGCAGGCTCCAGGCCCCAAGCATGTGGATTTGTAACTGATGGGCTACCAAAAAGTCCTACCTCATAATTTGAGGTGACGTCTTCTTGTCAGGGTATAAACAACCGTTCCTCATTACAGGACCAGACTTGAGGACACACCTGTTCACATTACATTATTATAGGCATTATAATTCAGTGTGGTGCGGATCATGTTTGGGGCAACAACCACTGTTGCCTCACATCCAGAAGGTCCTGGGTTCGATTCTGCTGACCAGCTGGGGTCTTTCTGTGTGGACTTTGCATGTTCTCTCTGGGTATTCTGGCTTCCTCCCACAGTCCAGAGGTTAGGTTAATTGGTGATTCTAAAGTGGCCGTGAGTGTGAATGGTTGTCCGTCTCTCTCTGTTTGCTCTGTCATAAACTGTCCTCCTATTGTGGTAAGCAGTGATTTAAACATGGGACACACTGGATGTCAGTGGCAGCCATTTAAGACTAGATCAGAGCCAATAGCAAAATATTTCTTTCTCCTCTTTAGTGCCCCTGCAATGGTGGCACCCTGGGTGGCTGTCTCGTTGGCCCATAGCCTGCCAAAACCTGACCCCCCCTTCTGATCCACTGGTTTCACACTGATGTCTGCCATGAAAACATATTCCACTTTTAAGACACATTTTCTTGAAACCTTCTCCAAACTCTAAACCCCAAACCCAATTTTCAAACTACACAAACATAACTTCTGACTCTTCTGGGTAAACCTCACAAACACAAAAGTTGTATTTTTGTTCAAATCCACACAGTGTTTACAGATCAAGCAGTAAACCTCTTAACACTACTGAGCATTCATTCCACACTTTATCAAAAAAAGTTCAGGAAATGTAACCAAAGTCTTTCCAGCCTCATGTGACTGTCGTGTGAATCTACAGAAATTACAGAAGTATGAAATAAAATCAGAAATAGGACCTTAGCTTCCTCTGTTACAATGTGATGTACTAAAGCATGAGTATAGAGTTAAGATTCAAGAGATTAAGGTGTTCACTTTATCCTACTTCCCCAAAAGAAACAGAATAAAACATAAAGTAAAGGTTTTATATATATATATTGCATATCTAGTAAGACTTACTGTACATGTCTCAAAATTTTCTTATGAAAGTTGCTGGTTTCACATTTTTCTCATCTAACATTATAAGAATCAAAAATGGCATAAAAAAATATAATTCGAGGCACTCAAGGTAGGTTTGGACAAATAATAAAAGGCCTTTATTTTACTGGGCTGAAGACATTAGAAATACACCAACACATATCAGACACATTTTCTTTGTGCCATTGTTCTTTTCCACTTGCATTGGTGGTTTGGGGGACACCAGTAGCACTCCTGTTATTTTCGTTTTTGTTAAATGACAAAAACATGACCTATCACAGTAGCTCGGATTTCATCTGAAAGGACTCTTCTTAATCTTGCTCTTCCTCGTCTTCCTCCTGTGCTTCTCAGATTGTTTCCATCCATTGCTGGTATCAACTTTCAACTCCCGCTCACTGGCTTTGAATTCTGAATTGACTTATATCAGCTTCGTGACACCACGAGCAATAAGTGTGAACAGTTTTGTGTTTAAAAAATGACATCTGAGCTTTAGTTGTGTTTAACTTCTGCCTCTTTTTGCTAGATTTATGCATCACATGTGAATCACTGTGCAAAAAATTGGGTTTTATGAGTGAGAAGATTAAATGAGATCTGCTAAATGAGTGAAAACGGTTTGAGATTTTAATGAAAGAGTGATTGATTCAATAAATTCACTTATGACAAGCTACTGAGAAAAACTATAAACTCTGATTGTTGTGTGTTTGCCCTTTTTTTCTGGAGTGAACCTTTTAGTGCACCAGGTAACTGTAGCAATCTTTCAAAAGTGGATACAAGCACAAAAATTTGCATGTTTGTCCCTCTGGAGCATTTAGTTAAAAAAAAATCCCATTATCTGTTGTGTGGCTTTTGAAATTTTTTAATTTTCAAACTAAAAAAATTTCCAATTTGACCATCACTCAATCTTAGGAAAGAGCTGTTTTACTACACAACGTCACCCACTGGATACATTTCAGAGGTTTTACTCTTTATTTATATGCTTTTAACTATACGTATGTCAAATTTATAACTTAAAACTTCAAAAAAAAAAAAAATTGCAATAACACATATTTTACATGTTGCTCCAATGGACCAATGGCAATTGCAGTGCTGTGCAGGTCCATGGATTACCCTTTGATCCCTTTCATAGCACTATGATTCATACAACTAGGTTTGGACATTTAACATTGATCCGGTGCAAATTTACTCCTGTGCAAGGCAATGAATTTTATGTATTTGATGCACGAAGACTCCTTTACCCTTGGTTCAGCTCTCTCATGCTCACACACCCTGTCATCAGATTCTTTAAACCAATTATTTTTTAACAGACTAACACAGAGAGACTGATAACCATTGACCATCACACCAGCAGCCACTTTAGAACCAGCAGTTAACCTGAAAAGCAGGTCTTTGGACAGGTTTGACCTAGAACCTTCTTGGTGCGAGGTGACCATTGCACCACTGTGCTGCCCAGCTGTTTGTTATACTGGCTAACTCATGTAACTAAATAACTACACTAACAATGTCATAAGGTTAGTTAGTTTTCTCTGTGTCCTACCCTCTACTGAAGTTCATACTTTTACTCTCACCCAGCACTCGAAGCACTTTTAATACTACAAGCTGCATCCACAGACACATTTTTAATGCTCATGCACACATGCAAACCCAGCTGGATGGATCACAGGGTTCTTGTGGTTCAGTATCTTCCCCAAGGACACTTCAACATACTGAGGCAGGAGCTGGGGATAGAACCATCAACCTTGTGAAAAGTAGACAACCTGGTCTAAATCCTGAGCCACCATAAACATCAAGATTTTGGGGGGCCGTAGGTGAGAACTGGCTAACCAGTGAGGAGTGTCAGGGGTCCATCCAGTGTGACTGACACCCAAATTACTTAAGAAATAATAATAATAATAATAATAATGATAATGATAATATTAATAATAAAAAATAATTTCTGATTAATTTCAGACTTCTGAAGTCAACTTCTACATGGCTGAATGTGTATGATTTGACATGAAGATCATTCAAAAAGGCAAATCTAGTTTACTTTATCTGAAAACAAATCACATTTTCTTGACAGCCATCATCATAATGACCACCATGTTGGGATTTTCAAATGGCTAACGGGGTTTATCAAAAAAGTAATCATAAAAGAGTTTATGTACCAGTGCTGATACTTGTATCCACCTGTGAATGATTTCCTTGTAATGTTAAGTTATCTGCTGCACTCTCTTTTTATGAATGTGGACTGTTGTGATGTTGTTGAGTGTAGTAGAATACTTCTTAATAAACAGGTCGTATAACTATTTTTACTTATGAACTTTAACTTCCTCGTTCCATGTGCAATATAATAGTGTTTTCATATTTTGAGAGGTGTGTGAGAGTGTGAGCACATCTGACGGTATTCATGTCCTTGTCAGAGAGACAAAAGGGCTCGACTTGTCCAGTCCGATAGTTCAGGGTATCTTCATTCAGTGGTAACTCTGGGAATTTTCAAGGACATAAGAAGTTGTCATGAACATAAAAACAATTTTGTCTTTGTTTCTAAGCTGTTGTGTTCTGCAGACTCCCAATGTCCATGTGCATAAAGGAGACTGTTAAATCCTGTTATTCCATAACATGAGGAGCAGGAGATTTCAATTTGGCAGCTTTCTTTTGCTTTCGTTTATTAAAAATGTATTAAACTCTACAACTGGACTTCAAAGGGCTTTAAACATATTCACTTCATGTTTTGTACCTTTTTGCATGGCAATACTTTTCCTGCAGCACTTCCCAGCTGAAGCCTTTAGTTCAAAACTTGCTGTTAAAACACAGAAATAATGTTTAAACCCACTCTTTCCTTTATGAATCCATATTAAAAAGCACTGCCTCATAAAGCAGCACGTTAACATGACTTGTTATATTGAGAAAAACAGACGACGTGATTCAGGTTTCACGTTTTAATAACAGATCTGCATTTACAAACAGTGACGTCATTCAGCTGCTTTAACTTCCACCAGAGCAGGCATAAAGTGTGTGAAAGTGTGTGTGAGTGTTTGTGTATGGTGATGAATGAAGAATGCATATTTCATACATTAACACGCACACAGCAGAAAAACGTGTACAAATTAAAGTGGTTTGCCTTGTTTTTCTTCATCCTGACAGAATGATTTCTGGAAAGACGTTTGTTCCCTCAGTGCTGAAAGTTTGAGTTCAGGAAAGTTTGGATTTTAGTGGGGGTTTTTTTTGTTTTTTTTACACGTTGTTCACTCGGGCTTGTTTGTTTTTTGGTTTTTTTTGCTTCCTGCCTGCAGACAGTCTGAACACATAAATGAACAGAGGTCAGGGGTCAGTTGTTGCATTTACTCTGATTGCAGTTGGCAACCATCGATTTTCTGATTTCAGTGCTTTAAGCAGCCAAATGGATACCAAAACATTCCTGCAATCCAAAACTTTAACACGGAGCTTAAAGTGCTGCTCTCTGACTTCACCTCTCACAGTGCTCCCTGGTTAACCCATTTCTTCCACTTAATGATGCACAAAAATTCAGTCATATTCTGTTTTTTTAGAAACATGTAGGCCTAGAATGATAAACTGACTCTTATAGCTGAATCTTTTATCTCATGTTTCAAACTGTGAATGTTCAAGTCAGAATGTGTTGATTTGAACTGCAGGAGAGTAGAATTACTGTCATCATTTTTATCATCATCTGGCTCCAATCTTAATCTGATTTACAAACACATTTCTGATTTTCTCCAGATGAATCTGAGGTAAGTTTTTAATCCCTGCCTCATTTTCACTGGTTTAAAAACAGCGAGCATAAGTGTGCGGGAGTTTGGGGTACTCCAAAACCCCAAAATATAATCTGTAAAAGATTCCAGTTTCTTTTTTGGAAACTCATTTCTTAACTGGGTGCAATATACTACCACTGAATTTCCCTTCTATTTTAGCCATCTGCTGATTTTGTGTTGCCCGCAAAAATTAAATTCAGCAAGAAGAAGCAAGAAATGACAGAATTTATATCCATAAATTCCTTCAAACAGTTTGTGACTCATACTCCAAGAGTTCTGTTGTTCTGTTGCCAAATATCTAAACTAAAGCACTCATTTTATCTCTTTTCTATAGATGGAAATACTGAGAAAAAAGGTCAGAGCATAGGACGTCTTGAAGCTGCATTAAAACGTGTTTCAAATATATCTCAACCAATTGTGATTTTATTCCACTTCTCCAGTAAAACTGATCCCTAAAATTATGAAGCTTAAAGAAACAAAAACAGTTAGAAATCATAATGAGAAAGACAAATATTCACTTTGAGTATCCAGTGAGTTTGGGAGGTTTTCGATGCTGCACTGTGAAACACTGCAGACATCAAACCAGACTTTGTGCACCTGTAAACATCTGGCTATAAAACACTAGGATTAATGTGAAGATGAAGGTCCAGTTTTTCCTCACACGTTGTGATGCAGCATTAATTTGGCCGTAAAGCCGAGACCGACTCCAGAGCTCACGAGCTCATTCGAAGACACCCTCCTCGGGCATGCTGTTGCTATGACGACAAAGATGAATACACGGGCTGTGACAACACTGGCTCAGACACGGAGCCAAGAAACTGATGGTTTGTCTGGGGCTCCAAGGGCATAACCTTGGCTCCCGCAGTGCTGGACGTTTGCTCAGCTATTTATAGGCAGGACTGCTGGATAGGTAACACAATAACACACATGAATAAAAATGCAGCGTGCTTGCAGTCAGTAGCAGAAAAGGAAAAGTTAAAGCTCCTGTTCAGACGCATCTCTGCAGCCCTTCCTGTCTGACTGGTCGTTTAAAACTAGGCAGAAATGATTCAGATTTCAGGGGCTGAATACTGAGACCTGGTTCTGAATAAATCAGCCAATGATCTGTTAATAAATGTGCTCTTTCAATTTAATTTGATTCCTATAAAAAATAATCATGTTGACAACATGACAGGACAGAAGTGAGCATTCAAAATGCATCTTAATGTCAGAAAAAGAAAGTAAGCACCAATGTGTGTGTATAATTTAATGGTAACTGCTCAGCTGGCAGTTTAAAGTAGATTAAAGAGATTTTCTATCATATGTATACTGTTAGAACGGTGGATGCTCATCTTAAACATTGCCAAAGTTTCAAATAATGAAGTTAGTGAATGTACAAGTAAATCCCTGTAAGGAAAAAGCTCTAAATGCCCAGATTCAGTTTTTTTCTACTCTTGGCTCTGTAAAAAGTCAATAAAAGAGGATATCCCTAATATGGTCATCTCAGGCACAGAAGCCCCACCCATCCAGCCATCTTCTCTTCAAAATGCATCTTTATGAGGGGTAGCCAATCAGAAAAAAGGTGGCTCAAAGCGGGAGGAGCTAAAACAACTTGTTTGAGACTGAGGGGCTGCATCACAGTCCAGTATAAGATAAAATAAGGATTATTTTGAGGTAAGAATCATTTAAAGCTACTGTAGTAGAGTCCAAAAACAAAAAATATGGAGCTGGAAATGAGCATACTGGACCTAAATGTTCAGAGATCTGTGAGTGCAGTCGTCCCTTCCCAAACAGAAATCAGCTGACATGCACAGTGTCAGACTGAACCTCTGATTATGAAGGTAGGATGTTTGTCTAAAATGTAAGAATGCAGTTCTGAAGCCTCTAAACGAGCTGATTGTTGTTCATTACTACCGGCAACGTCTGGATTACAAACTGGGCATGAAAAGCACCACTACATATCATTTGGGCCAACAAAATTTGAAGAACTGCACAACTTAAGTACAATCACCTCTCTGACCTCCATCGTGAAGAAGGAATGTTTAACAAAAATCTACTTTTAAAACTAAGTTATTTGAGTTTATATTGAACTCACTTGTAACGTGATTAACAAGCAGAAAACCTCAGGAAAGGTCATATTATTCCACCGTAGATGTGTAAGGCTGCATCCATAAATTAGTTTAAATACTGATAACAAGCCTGACAGTTATTTTCTTATTTAGACTGTAAAACTCCAGAAAACACCCAAAGTGAATATTTTCTGTTGACCTTTTTTTTTTTTTTATTTAAGAAGCAAACAAATTACTCACTTAAAATTATCAGTTACCATAATTGGAGGTTTTATGATTGGCTCGGTTGGTTTTTCTGCTTGTTGGTTAGTAAAATTACTCAAAACATTATGGACATGTATTACCAGAGGTGATTTAACTGTTGCAAGCGATCTATATCTAGGAATTTTTTTTAAAGGATTCATTACCGAGAGGGCTACATTGGACATTTCACATCATATCTTCACACATACATATCAAACTGAACCGAGAAAATTTGGGAGACGTTATCTTGATGTTCTCATGAAAATATAACAGACTAATCCAGATCCAAATGTCCTTTTGGATCCAGGGATTTGGTTCATGCAGGATGTGGGGGAAACTTTCAGCCTTGGAGGAGTTTTAAACTCTTGGACTTTGTTTTTTTAGGAAAGTGCTTATTGATAAATCAATGTATTTCTACCCAAGAGAGCAGGTCAGTTTTACCTGAAATAACATCAGATGTATAGTCAGGAGGCTTCTCCCTCTGTGTCTGCAGCAAAAACAACCCTTAAAATGCAAATAGTCAAAATAAATAAAGCAGGAACATGTATTTGCCCTTTTAACCCAACATAACTATAAAGTACCTTTTGGTAGGTTTATGGTCGACAGCCCAAAATGTGCAACAGATTTTTGGTTTCTTTTCTAACGTCAGGAATCTGAATGAAGGTCGAAAAGTCGACTCAAGTGTAAATTCAGTCACACAAAGGGAACAAACCTCAACACAGAGATGTGCACCTATTAAATCCCTTCAAACCAAAAGTATGTGGCGAATGGTGGGGCTGTTATAGGAGCCAATTCTGCACAGTCAGATCAATAAACAGAAACAACACCCTGAATGTGGCAGCTCAGGATGGACCGTGGATTTATTTTATGTGCAAATTCTTGCAAGAGGCAATTCAGGTGCAACAGGAATGGAGTCCAAGACACAGAACACATGATGCTACACCATAAGGGGACTCTGTATGTGTATGTGTGCGTTTGGAATGTGCAAGAGTGTGTATTTGGTGGTGCCCATGTTATTCATTAAAATGCATGAGGATTAGTGACGATTCAGACTGATTAGCTTGGACAGTCAGCTGAAACCTTCAGCTAGCAGCCACTTGGATGATTGCTCTCTGTGCTCGACTCGGGACGGTCCCTCTAAAGAGTCACCCTGGACCCGAAATACATCCGCCTCCGCTGGCGGATTAAACCCAGACTGCTTTCAGGGTCAAACTGGAGAAACTCTATCACACAAAATAAAAACACATCGACATCTTCAGGTTCCCTAAAACAGCAGACATTCAATTTATAACTGTGTTGCTTTTATGTACAATAGAAGGATCTTCATATATTAATAATCTTCATCTTTCCTGCTTTGTCTTCGCCTTGTCGCTGCCAAGTCCCTACATATTTGTCCGTTGTTTATTTATAGAGTATTTTCATTATTTACAGTATAAATTACTACACAGTCTTGTGATAAAATAAATAACATAAATACAATGGCCGTGGCTTTTGCAGTATCTTTTGCATGAAGGGGAAAATGGGAGGAATGAAGAGCGAGCATGGCCTGCCGTCAGCTCCTTTGTTGCTTCGGGGTTACAGACAGAAAGGAAACAACGTGGTTAAAGCAGTCTTTCTGCAGAGAAACACGGGGGAGGGAGGGCTGAAGCAATGGAAATAAACTGTATTCCCACATAAGGTGGGAAACTCTTCCTGAGTGTAGCTCTGTGGTTTTCTCACTTCCATCTTGGACAAAAAAGCTCATTAAATAATAAAACAAACCTTTCAAGTTTCAGGACTGTGTGCATAAAAACCAAAAACGATGCCCGAGTTAAATTTGTCCCCTATGCACTTCATGGTTGTCTCCTTGTGCACCTCTGCAGCGCTTCCTGCCTCGCTGCACGTTTTGGATCACTCAGTGGAAGTTGTGTTCTAATGTGTCAAACTGACCTGACTTTCATGCTGAGGATCATCACTGCTGATGAGGGCTGGGCCTCCAGCTACAACCGCGCAGTTTTTAGTGGAAGAATTTACAGTCTCCAAGCCTGAAGGTGGTGAGGAGCACCACTAGGATGAGGCTCTTCATTTTTTTTCCCACATTTATGGGGTTGTACACTGTGAATTTTTCCTCCAGTGTCAAACTGTCCACACTGAGTTCTACTGTAACGTCCAGAGACGTCTCAAAGAGGATATTCTCATTGAAAAGGCAGGAGTTTCTTTGGATACAACACCACAATCTTCACTCACCACCTGCTCTACTCGCCAAATATGGCTCCCTGTAGCTTCATTCTTTCCCCCAAAATGAAAATCAAGGTGTAGTGTCACCATTTATGGCTCAGTCACACTAGAGTAAAAATAGGACGGCAAATTCCTTGTGAATCAAGTAGTTGCAACGACCAACTGGTCAACTAGAGGATGAGCGTACTACACCATAAACCTCTGGGTGACCACGTTTGATCGCATGGTGATTGCACAGGTCACCTGGTGGGAGGCAACCTGTCTCCACACAATCCGACTTAGACTGACTGCAATCACTCTCAGACAGATTGGTGAAGGTTTGCAAATAATTGCCATCTAATTTATAAATGCAGACAGATTGCCAACAATCTGCAATCAGTCTGAGTCAGTCTGTGACAACAAGTGCAACTCATCTGCAACGCGTCTCTTTACAATAGAGGACTCGACTCAACTGCCAACTGTTTGTATTCTCGTTATATTCCTATATAAAAGCAAGATTGCGCCTATGTCAGCGCCTTTGCAGTTAAATCGACATCCTGCAGCAACTACGTCACCATTTGTGGAGGAATTTCTGAATTTATGTTTCATATCTCTGAGTTTCTGGCTGGACTCTGAATGTAAGTAGCGAATGTGAATTTCTGTGTATGTAGATGCCAACAGATTTGTGATTTTTTTTTTTTTTTTTAAATCACAGTTAATCGTCGTATTATCACAAACAGATTGCATGTAATTGCCAACTTGACCCTAATGACTCCCAGACTGACAGGAGACTGAAGCAGACTGACTCTGTTTTACCACCATCTTGATGCATCAAAGTCCCTTTGAAGACGGCACCTGACTGCGAGTAGTCGCAGACCTGGCCCCCATCTTTGAAGCAACCATTTCAAAGGCAACGAGAAAGCAAGGTCACTGCACATGATTGCAATAATTTTGGTTGTGCTGCAGTCTCTAATCTCTGTTTTCCCTAGTGTGACTGTAGCATTAGACACACTGGAGGAGACTTCCACGGAGTGAGGTACAAATAAAGCTGTGCAGCGCTGCCCAAGGAGACTACCCTGCAGGGGAGATCTGTTAAATATAAAGCTATCCATTTTCTTAACTGCTTATCCAGTTCATTCTCACAGGCAAATTTAAACCAAATGTTTCATTTTTATGGGCCACGACGTCCACTTCATAAACCTCATAAAATTTATTTTGGAAAATATTTATATTGTAGGGTCTTTACCCTAAAATATAAAGCGCCTTGAGGCGACTGTTGTTGTGATTTGGCGCTGTACAAATAAAATTGAAACTGAAATTGAAAATGATAGTTTTAAAACGAACCAGATAGAGCTGAAGGATGCTTTAAAATAGTAAAGAACAGGAGAACAAGTTGTGAAATTTGAATGTTTCCAGCAAGGCTAGACTTTTAAGTTCATTATATGATCAAAAATACAAGGACACCTGAACATTACATCCGTATGTGACTGTCATAATCTGCTGCTATAACAGCCTTTCCACCACATTAGTGACGTCTAACACTGATGCTGTACTTCCAGCCGATCCTCAGTAAGGTGAGGCCAGTCCACCTTTTCCGCACTGCTTTAAACACCTTCCCCAGAAGATAAATGAATGCTGCACTAAAAGAAAAACACCAAAGGGATGTCCACATACTTCTGGTCATAGAGGGGATATGGTCTACTGTGGCTGGCTAAGAGAAGTTAGTGCTATATTCAAAGTGTTATTTGTTCCCAAGACTTCCTAAATCTGTAATGCTTCAGGAAGAGTTTCCCAGCTCTGGTTGAAGGTGAGTACAGAGTTATACTGAGGGTTAATACTGCAGTGGTAGGTCGGGTATAGTCTCTGGTTGTTGGCCCCAAATTTTGACATATTTGTGAGTCGAAGGGAAAGGCGTCAGACAGAGAGAGGATGGCGATGAGGGAAAAGATGGAGGGAGGGATGAGTGCAAAGCGTCTCCTCCAGCTATACCACCGTGCCGCTCGGAGAGTTCCCGTTCTGTGCTGTCAAGTTCTGAACAGGAGACAGAGAGGGAAAAAAAAAAACCACAAAGAAAAGTTAGAGACACGGGACGATCAGGGCGAGAAAATCGACTCCACTTTCAAGTGCAGGAAGATGAAAAGCCGAGGAGAGGAAAGGTGAAATCATCTCCAACTATTGAGTCATTCTTGTGGTGCGTTCTGTGACAGCCACCAGGTGAAAAATCCACTCAAACTGAACACTGACCCAGAAAATAAAAAGGTAATTTGTTCACTGAATAACACTGAACTTTCAAACTTCACATGGTTCATAATTTTACTGACAAAACACACAGTAAGTAGGCCAATTACCCCTTCATAATGAATGTCCTGAAATAAATAAAACCACACTGGAGAAAAGTGGAATGACCTCGATTCACAGCAGAAATTCTTCACAAACTTTAAGGAGCTGAATATATAAAGGAGACTTTATAACTTAGAGAAAAATAAAATGTGCAACACTTTAATCCCCACACATATAAATCTTTGGTTTTTCTGCTCAGCATGTTTTAACTTAATGAACGCCTGCTTTGACAATCAGTTAACTGCATTTAGACGGCTCTGGGAATAAACATGGTTTTTGTTTCCAGCTTCTAAAATGCCAGAATTTGGTGTTTTGACCACAGAGTGCATATAAA
This sequence comes from Paratilapia polleni, assembly GCA_015106735.1. Taxonomy (NCBI): domain Eukaryota; kingdom Metazoa; phylum Chordata; class Actinopteri; order Cichliformes; family Cichlidae; genus Paratilapia; species Paratilapia polleni. The sequence continues at coordinate 21,130 of VUQI01025833.1, read as the reverse complement.
AGAAATAGACTAGCCTCTAAAAATGGTCAACAAGGTAACGCAGTTCCTCTGGTGGCCACTTGAGGCTGGCCCCAAAAGTAAGTCAATCCCCATAGGCTCTCATGTTCAAATGACCAACTTTACAACAGAGATATTAGCATGTTTTCAGGCTTTGCCAACAACTGCTTTGGTCTAAAGCAAATTTTCACCCTTCATAGCATTTAATTTTTTAATAACACTGTTTCTTAAAGTTAGGGGCCTTGACGCTCGGACTGACAGGGAGTTTTTAGCCGCTAGGTGTCTGCTAGGCCTTACCTCCACAAATTCAAATTACTGAACTGAACCCCTCTATGTTTGTGCTGCTGGTGCCTTTTGGAGCTTTTTTGACTTCATGACACAATGGCTACCTTCTTATTTAAAGGTGCCCTGTGTTTTCATTCCTTGAGGCCTAATAAATGGGTTGAACTCATTTCCCTCCAATGTTTTGAAGAGGTGAAATCCTGTTTTGTGACATCTACTTGCTACAGTTTTTTATTCCAACCAAAAAAATCTGGCCCCTCTCATCAAAACATTACTTCATTCAGCTGCTGGTGGTCCAAAACCCCACAAGACAATATTCACTTTGTAAATTATGGGACTGTTTAGAATAAAACAGATGATAAACCTGGGTATGCTTTAGGGTGTGGCTACTCTGCAACTGAGAAGTCAGTACCATACGTTTGTACTAAAGGACAAATGCCACGGCATTCGTGCATCGATCCTTGCTTGTATGAACTGCAACATCAACGCAGCCTCATAACTGTTCATATTGACACTTGAGGTGCAATTGATCCATCACAGTTCAGAAAAAACATCACAGCTTCAGCACCGGAACTGGAATAAAAGAAGTTGAAACAGGAAACAAAGCGATTGTGGAGGTTTTTTGTGGCCGAGAGCGAGCATAAAGCGAGTATATGCCTGTAAGAACTCGGCTGTTCACTGTTTCCAGCAGGTATAATTTGCTTTAAGCCTGTTTTTTGCTAGCTTAAACTAGCACCCCAAACTAATATCACAGTAAATAACGACTAGCGTTAGCTCATCAGCTCCAATCTCTCACCGAAACACGGCCACGTTGGGCTTTAAAACACCCAGCTGTCAAAAGCCAAAACGATAAAATTAAAGGCTTCAAAATGGTAGTCTATAAAACAAAGGATGATGTCATGGTGGCTTGGTCCATCTTTTATATACAGTCTCTGATTCTGACTTACAAAAACTAAAAAAAAAATTGGACTGCAGCTCTGAAGATGTGTGAAGGGAGTTATTCTCTGACATCTAACTGAAAACAAGATAACCAAACTAAACAGAAAAACATGTAACTAAAGAGTTAACAGAAGACGTACCGCCTTCCCCGGCCGTGCCCAGGTACAGATGAGACCCTCTTGGCAGGCCGTGATGATGCAGTCGTCCATGAACACCAGGACGGTCAGCCTCTCATGTGCAATCTTCTTACAGACCAGCGGCTCCAGCAGCGGCACTTCATGCATGCGCGGGCACAGCGTGGTGCCCAGCACCTTGGCGGCGTCCAGCCGGTTGCTCCTTGGCGCCACGTTGATCTTGTCGTTGCTTTTGCTTATGTTGCCCAGGCTGTGATACCGCTTGTGCTCCTTCTCCACGCCTCCGCTGCCACCGGACTTGTCCGACTTGCGCTCCTGTAGGGACAGCGTGGCGAAGCGGCCAATGCTGAACGGGGTGCTGTTCCCCCCGCCGCTGCTCCCTCCCCCTCCTCCTCCTCCCCCACCGCCCTCTGAGGCGCCCTGGCCCTTGGAGGCGTTCGCGACAGCGGGGTGGGGTAAAGAGTTGGAGCGTGAAAGGGAGCGAGGAAGCGGTAAAGGGAGTGTTGGTGGGTTGGAGGCGCCGGTGTTAGTGTTAGGGGGGTGATGGTGTCCCTCAACACCTCCACTTCCTCCCCCACCTGAGGTGCTGTTGACCCCCCCGCTGCCAGAGTTGGACAGCGAAGGCCCAAAAGTGTTAGTAAAGGCGCGGGACAGCGGCAGGCGAGGGTACAACACGTCATCCGTCAGGTCCCACAGACAGAACTGGGTGTCCTGTCCCACCGAACCGAACCGGTACGTGACCGATGGCGAGCCGCCACCTTTAGAGCTGTGCCGAGAAAGACGCGATAACGTGCTGCTTGTTCGAACCCGGCCAAAGTGCATGGAGTTATTTTGCGCCCCCTGGTGGAGGTCCTCCTCGCTGCCGCTGAGCTCCATAGGTTCGTCATCCTCCAGGGAAGTTGTGAAGGGATCAAACGCCACAACATTGACCCAAGACTTGTGGCCGTGGCCCCTCGCCACCACTCGACTTTCTGCAAATGACCACACAGTAACCAGATCATCCTCTCCTCCTGTGGCGAGATATTTCCCGTCGGGGCTCCACGACACACAGAGTAGCCCGCCAAAGTAGCTCTTCATCACGCCCTGCAGCTCCATCGAGTCGAAGTGGAAGACGCGCAAGCAGCCGTCCTGTCCCACGCACGCCACGTGCACGCCATCTGGGGAGAACGCAAACTCATTGAGGCCTCCCTCCCCCACGGCCCATCGCAGTAGAGGGTTGCGCGGCGTCTTGGTTTTGCAGGCATAGACGGCGAAGCCTTCGCCCTGCCGCAGCAAAGAGTACTGTGGGGCCGTGGTACCACATGGGTGGTCCACGTTGTAGAGGTAGAGGTGACCACTGGCGTGGGAGGCCAGGAACAGGTTTTCCGACTTGGGAAGCCATTTTAGACACGTCACCTTCGATTTGTCTATCAACCTCTGGGAAACAGGAAGGAGGTGGGAAGAGAAGGAAACGTTAAGAAGGGAGGAAGGGGTAAGAAAGATATCACAAATATAAGAATTTTACATTTTATTGTTTCATTGTTTAAAAGCTGCTTTCACACATGCACTGCAGCCATGAGCTAGATGTTTTATCCATCTTTTATATACAGTCTTTGAGAAAATGACTGCTCACTTGGTTTAATGACCTTGGTAAACACTTTCCTAACAAATTTATGGTCTCCTTATTTAAAAGTGCCCTGTGGAGTTTTCCTATAAACAAAAAACGTTCAGTGTTCCTCGCCAAAACAAACTGCTTGATATCCTTGAGGTCTAACGAATGTGTTGTTTTGCTTATGTCTGCAACGCAGTCTTCGCTCACCACCTGCCCTCCTTGCCACTTCCCCAAAACAAAATTAGAGTTGAGACGTCACCGTTCGGACACACTGGAGGAGCGATCTAAAAATAGCCGCTGTGCTGGAAGCTGTGAAGAGCTGCCTAATGAGACGACCTTGAAAGGGAGATCTGCTACTTTTAAACTAGGTTAGGTTTTTCATTTCGATGGACTGTGTCTTAGAGACATTTTTGCTGGTATCTACTGAACTTTCTACCAAATAGACGATCATCATCAGGCTCCACAGTGTAGTGGTTTACATGTTCGCCTGACAAGCGAAAGGTTCCAGCCAGAGACACAAATTCCCTTTGCGGTTTCCTCAGGAAGGGCATCTGGCATAAATCGAACATGCAGAGCTACTCGCTGTGGTGACAAGGGAGCAGTCAAAAGTGGCTTTTACACATAGCATCCTCTGATCTAAATAACAAACATGGCAGCAGCCGATTACAAACCAGTGAGACATCATGATGCCTTTCCCATTTTTTATAAACAGTCTATGTGAGAATGGATGCTTACTTGATCTATGACCTCAACAAACTCTTCCTCAGGGGTTTATGCTGGCCTCAGCAGCTAGCTTCTTATTTAAAGGTGCCCTGTGGAGATTTAATTTATTCAAAACATTACATTTACTTTTTCCTCACCAAAACATGCTGTTACCTTTGAGGTCTATCAAATGCATTGAATACATTTCCCTTCAGCTGTTTCAAGAGGTTCCTGTTTAGGATCCCGGTTCGCTGACATCTACTTATGTGCTACCATTTTTTCCCCCACCAAATAAATACACAAAGAAACAATAAAAAAAACTTAAACTGGGGACTGTGAGTGTTCCTTAAAAGCCACGCCTACAACACATCTGTTTCACTATCACCAGAGAGCCCTGCACACCCACCGCTCAGTCTGTCTAATATTTCCAGCACTGTGGAGACATCTGAAGCGGAAACTGGGAAAAAAAAAAAAAATCACGACGTGATTCTACCGAATTCATACAAAGTTCATGTGTGTAAATGGCTACAGATGAGTGGAAGACAAGGAAGGAAAAAGATTTATAGAAGTGAATCTCAGGAAGGTGAACAGATTCAGGAGACACAAAAACACACAGTCTATATGCAGCAGCACGCACACACACACACACACTCCTCAGTTTAATTGGGAGCAGAATCCCATTAAACAGAAAGAGGAAGTTCAGGAGGCAGTAAAAGAAACAGCAAAAACCTGTTAGAGAGACAATGCCACAGACAGGGATCATCACAAACAAACGATATAAAAACAAAAGACCAGTTACATGTTTTGTATTACTACACAGATCTAATACCTCCTCATTGAAGAGTTTACTGGTTTCTTTCTTGATGGGGTCGAGATACTGGACCTGTCCGGCTGAGAAACCCACGATGAGAGCTACGCTCTCTGCTGTGGCCGAGTACTGGTTGAAGTCGTGACACGTTGGCTGAGTCCCCTTGTAGATCCTCTTGTCTATGGGCTTACTGAGGTCCACAGCCTGCATACAACAGAGAGGAGAAAGAGGAAGTTTCAGGGACATCCAGAGGTCCTTAAAGGTGTTCTGGAGGATTAATGTGAAAGAAAAAAAAAATCTACTGTGTGGTACATTTCTGGGCCCATTTGTTATTTGGCGATGTGTTTTTCTTTCTTTTTTTTGGGACAATCCAATCACCAAGCGTACAAGATGAAGAGTCACATTGAGATGTTTCCCTGGCGGCTGCAGAGGAGTTTGATTTGAACATTTTTTTCACATCAGGGTTTTGTGCCTGAATGAAGGAGCAAAGGTTTCATTGCAGGGCTGCTGTGTTTGCTGAGAATCACGAATCATACAGAGAGAAATCCTTCAAACACAGGGCTACACTGTGAAGCAGGATCTGGGGCTTAGGGAGGTAAGTTCAGGTTTAACCCTGGGTTTTCACGGTTATAGAGGTGGTTCACTTCTTATGGGGGCATGAAAACTTATGCTGCAGACCCAACCGGCTCCCGAGGTGGTTATGTTTGAGAGATCATCACGCACAAAAGCACTGCTCCTATGGAGGTCAGTGGGCAGGCAGGAAGGCAGGAAGGTCAGTAATTTTAAGAGACTGTTAGTGTTTGTGAGGGATGCATCAGTCCAGTACTGATATCTGTCTATAGTACAGGCAGTATAGGCAGAAGTTCACCAGTTCAAGCTTCCTGAACCAATAACTCATAAGAGGAATATTATTTAAAAAAAGCAAAAAAACAAAAAAAACCCAACAACAACCGTATGAGCCTTAATATAACAATATCATTTTGAAACAGGCCTCCTAAGCCTTCTACTTGTTGATATTGGAAAGCCTCCATACAGGTTTTTATATTTGTTCTTTACCTGCTCTCAGACTGTTTAACACCATCAGTGTTGCAGCTGAAAGAATAAAGCTAAAATGTCTTGCATGCCTTCTTCTATCGACTGCATAAGTACAGTCAGGCCTTCCCGTGTCTTAATGACAGAGCTGTTGCTTTACAGAAAGAAGATCAGGGAACCCCAGAAATCAGAGGATGTGGAGTGGAATCTACTGCACATCCTCTTGCCTGAGTGCACGTACTGAGTAGATGCTGCATGCACAGTATTGATGGTGATTTGTGTCTTCAGTGTGCTGCACGTCTTAAGCAATATTGCTTCTTATATGAATGTCACTTCTGAAATGCTGTGAGTCAGCGAGCAGCGCATCAGGACACAAATTGCTTGTGAGTTAACTACAGGATTTACTGTATACGTGGAGTAAGTTAAAAAAAAATGAATGAATCGAAAGATGCTTTAAAATGCAGTGAGTTACACGTGTTGGAGGAGAAGAAGCTTGTTATGTGTGTCCTGCAGTTTCTTTTAAACAGGTTATTAGCATTTCTCATTAAGAAGCAAGAGGTGCAGCGGGCTGCAAGCAGTTTCAGCTCTCGAGAAAAATCCTTGGTGATGCTTAAAAAAAATAAAAAGTCTCTGTGAGGAGAAACCAGAGGACAGATACTCCTCCTGCCTGATTAAAGTGGACCTATTATGCTTTCATTTATTTTCTGTCATACAGAAAATATTTTATTCTGCAGCAGCGTGTCCCAAAATATGAATTATGCATTCACAGAGTCACATACAGTATTGTGACCTCAGTCAGCAGCTGTCTGTTCTGGTGACGTGTGCATGCACGCAGGTTTATAAGCATGAAGGAACCAGGAGTGAAAAGCAGGAGGAGGAGGTCTGATATCAGGACATTTTTCTCTGAAAGTAAACTCAGAAATGTTGCTGCTGGTTTGAAAGCCAATTTTAACATACTTGAGATGCACACGATTCCTAAAAATCATCAGCAGCAACTTTTACTTCTGCAGAAATGTTGATTTTTATGTGTCTGCTCAAAACATTTGAAATATTCCACATGCACAAACCAGATGTTTGTTCAGATTTAGTTTGAAATAGAAACATGGAAGTAACAAAAGATTTAAAAAAAAACAGCCAGACTGTGATGGCTTCATTGTAATCTGTTGTTGATAAATTACCAGTTCCTCTAGATTTTGGTGTTAAAATGATACGAGTGTACTGTAATACATAATTCACTCAAACACAACATCATTAAAACTAAGAAAATGTGTTTTGTAAGAAGTAACAGACGAGGATTGTGTAAATAAATAAAAACTTTGTTGGTAAAAATTGAGCTTTTTAACTCCCTTTTGCATAAAAACGATTGAAAACCATCATTAATGACATTAGAACATTGTCGAATATTTATCATAAATATCTGTAATAAAGGAAACAGTAGAGCTGGGATGAACACAAATACAGTCATAAAAAAAAGCATTCCTGCACAAAATCTAACACGGTCATAAATAACCCCACTTGGTCATTTTAGTCACTTGAGGGGTTGAAATGATTGCATTTTAGAGGTGAATAGATGCTGCATGAGCATTTAATGAGGTTACATCCTCAAACAAAAGACACAACCTTATCCTGATATGAGACAGAATCACCACCTCGCTGCACTCAGACTCTCGTGTCTGGAGGCAGGCGAACACAAAAGAGGACAGAGGACTAAAACAGCTCTGTAATTGTTATGATTCACCAGCGATAACATTAAATGAGAAAGTTGAGAATAATTATTTGAAAGTGACAGCAAATGCCAAAAAGCCTCACTGCATTATATTACCTTATATTTTCAATTATCACCTGGTGCCTGATTTTTGTTTTCCTTACATAGATAAAGACATTGCTACAATAAAATTATGCTTAAAAAAATGCCAATAGGTGCACACAAAAATCACCAGAATGATCATCCAGAGACACGACACCTAAAGAATCCTGAGCGCAAATTTATGGGAGAATTCTGTAACAGCAAAGCTGGTGGTAGAAGTGAAACTTCCCGCAGGAAAAGCTTTTTTTTTATATCTTATTTTAGGGCAAAGTCAGCAACCATTTTAGGAGTTTTTCATCAGATTTGACTGCTGATTCTAAACATGCAGTTTTTATGTCCTGGTGACCACTGAAATTAACATGAACTTATAAAGAAGCTTCAAAATAACTGTCTAAATAAGTGCTGCAAGGGAATGGAGGATCGAGGCTCATTTTCTAGAAGGTCTCTCAGGCACACTGGAGCCCCACCCACCTGCTGTTTAAACCTTCTGTTTGTGAGGGGCAGCCAATCAGAAGAAAGTGGGTTTAAATGGAGAGGAACTAAAACGTCTTGTTTCAGACAGGATGAACTGAGGAGCTGCACTAAGGCCCAGTATGAGATAACTAAGGATTATTTTTGAACTGTGACTCATGCAAAGCTACTCTAGCAGAGTCCAGGAATAAAAATATGGAGCATAACAGGTCCCCTTAAAAACTGTGATTAAAATGGTCAAATTTAGACTGATTTTTTTTTAAATAAAGACACTGTTAATCTGTTTTTCGTTTTTTGTATTAAAATCAACAACATCTTGAGTTTGTAAAAAGTAATTAAGCTCTCAGCATGCCTCCAAATAGAAGCGGGATGCTCTGAATACTAGCAAACAGTCCTATTGAAGGATCAGTTTCCAGCAAGCATGCAGTGAATGGAGAGCTGTCAGAGCCTTTCTTCTAGCTGTTTCCTGCTCCTTCAGTACCCACTGACACCGTGCATCCGTCTGCATGGTGCACCACTCACTGTTCAGCCAAATTATCAGCCGCTCCATTTTGCATTGCATAACAAACAGAAAAATGTGGTGCAGCACCAGCAGAGAGAGCCTGAAAAGATGACGAAATGCGAACCAACAGCATCCCATTAGCAGGTTAGCATGCACGGCTAAGTCTCATCACCCAGGCTCACCTTCTTGATGTTGGTGTACGTGTAAAAATACAGCTCCCTGCCGATGTTGAAGCACACCCGCTCCGACTCCTCGCTCGGGTCTTCGGGCTGCAGCTTCACCATGGAGACCCGGACCGGCGGCAGGAAGCCCGCCGGAGAGGAGTTGGCTGCGGCATTGGAGGAGGAAGAGGCGGCGGCGGCAGCGGCGGCTGCAGCCCCGGGCCCCTGCAGCAGCCCGACTCCTCCACCGGGTATCGGACCGGGTCCTGCCCCGGGGCCCAGCGTGGCTCCGGCGGACGGCCCCCGCGGCAGCCCGCCCCGCTGCAGCGAATCGGAGAGGGTGAGCAGCTTGTAGAAGCCCTCTCTGGTCCGGAACTGGGATTTAATCTCATTGATATCCTTCAGAGCGCCGCCATCTCCGGCCATTTTTAGTACAAACAAGCCGCACAGGAAACGGAGATTTTGACCTGGAAATAATAACGCTGCAATAAAAAGTCCTAAGAGAGAAACGGGAGAGGCGAAGAGGAGCCGCAGCAGCCGAGCTCAGCAAGGCCGATCTGCACACCCGGTCCGCTCCGGTGCATTTTACACAGGCACCGCTGCCACCTGGTAGATAAACCCCCGGAGACAGGCCCACTGAGCCGGTGTTAGCATCATCCTCCACCGGGTCTCTGCCTCCCTTCATCCAGCGTGCGTAAAGTACGTGTGACGGTGCGTCAGATGCTGCTGCCGCTGGCCCGGCCTGGCACTGCGCACACCCACTATGATCGGGGGGCAAAGAGAGGACATCCGGCCCCTGTCAGCTTCATTTACCCCCCACTTAACCACCCAGTGACACCAACCAGGACACGGCGCTTACAAGATTTTTGTGGGCAGAGGGGGACCAAGAATAAGGAAGGGGGAGGGGCACAGGAAATCAGAATATTTGATCAGAAAGAAACACATTGCAGAAAACACGGATTTTCAGGCTCATGTGCAGCATATATTACTAAAAACATGAGTATATTTCGCAGAATACAGTACAGGAGTTACACCTGGATCTTTCTCGCTTTTGCTGCAGAGGCCGTTCGTCTTGTCCAAAATCAGCTCAGTATGAGGCTATAGTCCTTCCAGTTTGAATGAAACAAGCAGAAGACCCTTTAACAAATAAAGTATGTCATTTGTGTTACCTGTAATTATTTAAGGGAAAAAAGCCTGACCGTTAAAATCAAGTTGGGCCCAGCCGTCTATAAGTTGATGTTCTGGGAATGGGTGAAACAAGTATTGGGTCTTTTACGTAATAGTCATAATCCTGCTTAAGTAACCGTGCAAAGGTTTTAGCACTAAAATATACTGGAAGTACCCAAAGTGAAAGTACTCATTATGCAGAATCATATCTATATATTATTGGATCCATTAATGTTAAGTATACAAGTTTAATGTTGCAGCTGGTGATGGTTTTAATTACTTATATACTGCTAGGTAGCTTTATCTATAGAAATTCACTATCATATTTAAGTAGTTTTATATTTCTGCAAAATAATAAGTGACTAAAACTTTTAAATAAATGTATGGAGTACAAAGTACAATATCTGCATCCAAAGTATAGTGAAGTAACAGCAGAAAGCAGTATAGCACTGTTACGTACAGTCATGAAAAGCAAAGTATTCACAGGACTCTATGCAGGAAAACTAAGTACACCCCTGCTTCTTCCATAGGAATTAAGAGGGTAAGTAGCAGCTAGGTGCTGCTAATGAAATGCACTTGAGTAACTGATCATTAGCAAGTGTGACCATCTCTATAAAAGTAGAAGATTTGGTAGTTTGGAGGTCTGGACTCTACAGGCCTCAGTTAGCGTGTTAAATTATAACATAAATATTTCTGTCTAATATTGTAGGGTCTTTATCCTAATATATAAAGCGCCTTGAGGCGACTGTTGTTGTGATTTGGCGCTATATAAATAAAATTGAATTGAATTAAATGTTAAAGTTCATGACAGTGCAATTGGAAAAAGACTGAACAAGTATAGCCTGTTTAGAAGGGTTGCCAGGAGAAAGCCTCTTCTCTCTATAAAAAAACATGGCAGCACAGCTTAGTTTCTGAACAAACAACAAGACTTCTGAAACAATGTCCTTTGGACAGACAAGATCAAAGTGGAGATGTGTGGTCATAATGCACAGCACCACTAAAAACCAAACACAGCATATGAGCACAAACACCTCATACCAACTGACAAGTACGGTGGGGGAGGGGTGATAATGTGGGTTTGTTTTGCAGCCACAGGACCTGGGCACCCTGCAGTCATTGAGTCAACCATGAACTCTTCTGTATACCAAAGTCTTCTAGAGTCAAATGTGAGGCCATCTGTCCAGCAGCTAAAGCTTGGCTGAAATTAGGTCATCCAACAGGACAGTGATCCCAAGCACACCAGCAAATCTACAACAGTGTGCCTGAAAAAGTAAAGAATGAAGGTGTTGCAATGACCCAGTCAAAGTCCAGACCTCAACCCGACTGAAATGCTGTGGTGGAACCATAAGAGAGCTGTGCATAAATGAATTACTTCAAGTTATTGCTGCTAAAGGTGGTTCTACAAGACATTAAATCATGGGGTGTAACACTCATTACATATGGTGCATTTTTCTTCCAAAACGGTCTCTGCCAAGCACAACGCATCCACCCCATCACTCATAAACTTTAAATGAAATTTTTGTATAAAACATGATTTTTTTTTTGTGTGGTTTCAGCTTCGACTACACACAGATTTTCAGCTACATTACTTTGAATTTTCGCACCCCATCACAGGCTTTAGTGTTACCTATGGTCCTGTGACAGGGTGGAACTAACCAGCTTTTAATTATATAGGTTGAATATATTATACA
>VUQI01025832.1:0-20512 GCA_015106735.1 Paratilapia polleni | reverse complement strand
TTTCTATCAGAACCAGCATTAACTTCTTCAGCAGTTTGAGCTACAGTAGCTCATCTGTTGGATCGGACCACACGGGTCAGCCTTCGCTCCCCACGTTCATCAGTGAGCCTTGGCCGCCCATGACGCTGTCGCCGGTTCACCACTGTTCCTTCCTTGGACCACTTTTGATAGATACTGACCCCTGCAGACCGGGAACACCCCACAAGAGCTGCAGTTTTGGAGATGCTCTGACCCAGTCGTCTAGCCATCACAGTTTGGCCCTTGTCAGACTCGCTCAAATCCTTACACTTGCCCATTTTTCCTGCTTCTGACACATCAACTTTGAGGACAAAATGTTCACTTGCTCCCTAATATATCCCACCCACTAACAGGTGCCATGATGAAGAGATAATCAGTGTTATTCACTTGACCTGTCAGTGGTCATAATGTTAAGCCTGATCAGTGTAAAATTGAAACAGAAATTGCACCCACAATAAAAAACACTCTGAACTCACACACTTGCTGAATTGATTTGATTCTTTGTTAACAGTCTGTGCTATAGGAGCATGATGCTAAAATTGGTCGCACACAGACACGGGGGATAGTAGACAAGTACTGGAAGGAGCTCTGGCCAGGTTGCATGCTAAAGCTTTACTTAAAGTACTTAAAGTACAACAACTACTTTATAGCTATACTGTAAGTATAGCTGAATATTATTCTGAAATAGTAACAAGGCTGATGCTAGCTAAAGAAGCATTGCTAATAGGTGACAAGTAAGCTTTGCCTAAAGAACATGTTTGGTGATATTCACTTTTTTTTTTTTTTACTGTCAACAAATTTCACAAAAGGCTTCATATCCCTCTATGTCAAGTTCTTCACTGTTGTCCCAAAACTTTTAAATGTGCCTCAGTGAGTTACAGTGTCATACCCAAACCCAATGTGGAAGTGCTAAAAAGTGCAGTTCCTCATGTGGCCACTTGAGGCTGGCAACAAAAGCAAGTCAATACACACAGAGTAGCTTTAAAGCAGAAAAATGCATGTTTACAGCCTGGTATACAAAATGATTTTGGTCTTTATAGCTAATTTACCTCTTCATAACTGCTATACAGGAGGTGAATCTTTTTGTTAGAGCTCATTCTTTTAAGCTTGATTAAAGCTTAAAGTCAGGGGCGTGCCACTTTAGTCAGTAGCTGACTTTCAGGTTTCACCTCCACTAGTCCAAGTCACTGCAGTGGACCTCTCAAGTGAGTTTCTAGTGTTTGGAGCTTTTAAAAAAAACTATCTAACAAATAATATGGCTTGATGTGTGGTCAATTGCACTAACAGACATCCATATATGCTCCAGTTTTGGTCAAAAACTTGTGTAATTCTAGTGTTCTATTAAGTTACGTAGCACTAATTAGCATCTATGTCTTTACAATGCATGCATACAGTCTATGGATGCAGCTTGCTAACCCGGCCTGCCAGCATTAGGAGATAACACTCGAGCCTCTCGTCCAAACATGGTCACTTCTGGCTCTGAAAGAACAACATGGCAGCAGCCAAAATGCTAAAATTGTGGCTTCACAAACAAATGGGTGATGTCACAATGGCTACATCCTAGGTCCCAAAATGAATGTAATTACTTGAACCTGCTGTGTTTTTTTTTTTTGTTTGTTTTTTTTTTAAACTGATGAGCCTTTTTATACTGTGAAATAAACAAATTAAGTTTTGGTTTTGTTGACCAAAAAGTCTGCTGCTTAAAAACCTTACAATCTATGCTGCCTTATTATCTCTTGTTTCAAGACCCCCATACTTCTGAAAACATCCTAAATAATGGAAACTGGACTCTGAAATTACTTTAGTCTGTAGAGGAGAATTCTTTATTTTAAGAAAAATAAGCACTGAGGGACGAATCTGAGATAAAAAGGCTTGTTCTTTGCCTCAGGCGTAGGAGATTTGACAAATGGATGTACTGTAGTCAATATGAACATGTCTCTGTATACTGTTTTTGTCCCTTTATTCTCAAAAGACTCTAAAAATAGACTCAGCACTGATAGTCCCCAAATAGAAACAATTCCTGAGATAAAAGCTGACACAGAGATGAATCTGTTTTAATAAACTACAAAGCCTTTAGGATCCACTGACATGTTTGCTTGTGCTAATTTTATCAGCTGTTATCAAGCTGAAATTATAATTTTGGACAGACTGCTGTACACTATGCTGAGAACAGGAACAATTCAGCACTCCCTCCTGAAATGAAACCACCATGGGTAACTAAACGCCAGGTTTAAAGAGTTCCATGTCTAAAACTAACACACAGAGCAAGCCAGCACTAACCTAATGAGATGCACTGACCTGAGTTGTGCAGGTTGATGCTGCGCAATCTGGGGAAGAGCCTTTGCAGGATATCTTTGCTGTCCTGAATAGAGGACAAGTTGTTGTTTGCCATAACCAGAGTGTCCAGGCAGGGGAACATGGAGCCAAACTTGCGGACCTCGGCCCAGTCCTTGAGTCTGTTGTCGGTGATGTGAAGCAGGCGCAGGGTGGGGCAGGCCACGCTGCAGGCACTCACACTGCTGTACTCATTATGACACAGGAACAACTCCTCCAGCCTGCAGGACAACATGAGGGAGAGCGAGGTGGAGGCTAAAGATGGGCTTACTGCTGGATATGACAGAAACAGACTGATCTGGATGCTCTGAGAACAATTTATGGGTATTTATTGAGGAAAAATCAGGTGCTTAATATATGACAGACCTTGAAATCCCACACTTAAAAAGCATACAGACACTACATTTTCAATAAAGAGCTACATAAGCCCTCACCCACCCCTAATCCAGACTTCACACTACATAACTACATGACATAACTTACTTGGCTATACTATATTATACTATACTATACTCTGCTATGCTATGCTGTCCTGTACTATACTACATTTTATTGCGCTATACTACAATGTTGTGTACTATATACACTGTACTATAATGTACCATAGTGTTGTGTACTATACTGTAATGTACTTTACTGTTCTAAACTATATTATACTGTATTGCACTATACGATCCTACACTGTAATAAACGATTCTATACTATAATATATTACAGTGTTGCATACTATACTGTACTGCATTTACCTCTACTAGATTTTACTGTGCTGCACTATCCTATACTTTGCTATAGTGTACTAGATTATACTAGATTGTATGCTACTAAACTGTAATACTATATAATACTGTATGTGTATAGTGCACTATACTGTATATTCAGTACTATACATTACTATACTATGTTATCATATATGTTTTTAAATATAAAATACTACACTATGTTACCGCATTATATTATTACTATGAAAGACATAGATATACAATATTACTTACATTTTTGCTCTTATGCTTACATAAAAATACAAAATTACAGTGCATTATACATACAATATAATATAACAGATGTACTGTAATTTCACACAAGTGATTCTCTTATTACACACTATGCATATCATGGCTGCTCCCTTGCCACAAGGGGTCACCACAGCAGGTAGCTCCATATGTTTGATTTGGCAGAGTTTTACGCTGGAATCAAACCAGCGACTTTTTGCTTGTTGAGCAAATGTGTAAACTACTACACTATGGAGCCACTATAAACATGACAGAAGTTTTAAATAATATGTTCAGGATACGTATAAGTAATCCCAGTGAGCCAAAGGCTCAAGCTGCTGCTCCTAATATTGTCATCTCAGGCACACAGCTCTGGCTGTGAGCACAGAAGCTCCACCTATCTGCTGTTCAAGCTGTTGTTTATGAAGGGCAGCCAATTAGAAGAAAGTTTGTTTACAGAGATGGGAATGGAGTTAAAATGGTTTGTTTCAGACAGTAGATCAACTGAGGGGCTGCACCAATACTAAGGATTATTCTGAAATGTGCAAAACTACTGTAGTCCAAGAATAAAAATGTGGTACTGCAAAAGACTATAATACAGTCTGTCTCATATCATAGGTGCAAAACTATATTTTTATTACTTGCCGTGAAATTTCCTATTATTAATTTTTTCTCAGTGTCTGTGCTGTAGTCACTCAAATTCTTCATTTCAATAAGGCTCACTAAAGGCTTCTCTTACAATAAATCTTAAATATGTGTTGGTTATCTATTATATAGTTTGGAGGGAGGTGTTCTGGGTGGGATGATTACTTGAAATGAGGAAAAATGAAAGAAGAATTGGATCTTTTAGGAATTTCTCTTCAAAAAACCCCCCAAAAAACAAGGAAGCAGTTCTAATGAAGCAGTTCACAGCGTGATCTGTGAACTAAGACATTTTTTTCTGGAATGATATAAATGTAGATGTATAATCAAATCAATATTTTCAGTGCACTAGACAGAAAAACAAATTTCATTAACTTCCATTAAATTGACACAGTGGCAGATATTTGATAGGCAAGTATCTTAAAAATGACTAAACTAAAAGATGCTAGCAGGGCTAATGAAGTTACTGTGAAAATATGTTTTTATGTTCGTTCGATTTTGTGTGGACTCACATCGTCAAATGTATTCAGTTATTTCTCAGTCTTACTTAAGGATAGGGAAGTTGTTGTACCAGTCATAGAGATGAAATGAAATAAAACAATCTTATTTTTTAAGTTTCAAATGCACTGATTTCATGTAGCTGTTCTTCTTACTCCGGTATCTCCCCAGTGAGCTGCAGCACGGTGTCCCAGGACACTTGAGTGTTGTTGAGGACGAGGCGTCGGACACTGGAGAAGGCTTCAGCGCACCGCGGCTCGAGGGTCATTCCTGCCAGGGGGTTGGAGCTCAGGTTGAGGAACTCCAGATTGGGGATGTTGGACACAATCTTACTGATCTGAAAAAAAGACAGCAATGTGTTTCTTTATGTGTTCTGCTGTAGTAAAAAAATAAATAAATATGGACAGTGGGACCACAGATACACAAAAAAAGCGATTTCTTAAAACTGTTGGGTGCTGTGCAGACACAAAAATTAGATTACGTTATTGCAATAAACCCAGAGAGAGCACCTCATGCCAGTCCTGCAGCTTGTTGTGAGACAGGTCCAGCTCCATGACATGAGCACAGAAGGCAGCAATCTCAGCCTGGTCTCCTGACCTGCTAATCCCACAGCTATTCAACACCAGCACACTGGGCAGGTTCAGACGGTCTAAGAGGAAGGAAGAGGCAGGACGGCATTATTAAGAATTAATCAAACAGAAAGGAAAGCTGTGTATGCTGCTGCTCCAAACACAAGAACATGAAAAATTAAACATTTCCCCAGGATAACTACGTTCCCAAAATAATCTGTAACTATTGAGATCCAGCTTTAGATCATGTCCATTTATGGGTCCAGTCTGACCACCATTTAAAAGGCTTATAAGACCATAATAAAATGAAGCTTCAACACTTGGGTTGTAGTGTTTTCCTAATCACTTTTCCATCACTTGAGGTGAAGGAAAGAGCCCTGGAGATGGACTACAAAAAGCATTTAGAAACTTTGCCCCATGTGTTCTTACCATATTGTTGTATGCAGGCGGTAAAAACGTGGTAAAAAAAATGCTACTCCATAAACAAAGCTGTATAAAAATGCTGCTGTTTAATCATAATTTTCCTCCTTCTGAAGAGACGATCCACTTTAATTCTTGCATTTATAAAGGATTTCAGCAACTCTCAAGTAAAGTTAATTAATGATAATCCTAAACACTTGGAAAACATGAGGACACAACCAATGCAAACTGAGTTACACACGACAATTCACTTTGATCATTTTTATACAGCTAATTATCTTTTATTTATGGAACACTTTTTCTAAACCCACAGTATAAACTGCTTCACACAAAGAAGCAACTTCAAAAAAGTTCACACAGTTTAGCAAACTGATGAAGGTTTAAAACATCCACAAGTTACAGCATACGACTCCCAGCAGTAATTTACACAATGATCTGCATCACTTGTCAGTTATATTTACTGTTTTCATGAATGGCCTGACTCGTGGGACAGCATTATCTCTTATTCTTTCATAAAGGATTCTGCTCTTATTATGGCTGCCAAGCAGTTACGTCAGGGTCACGTCACTCTCTTAGGAAGCTTCCTAAGCAAAGCTGACTATTCAACTGCAACTCTGGACCACAACCACTTTTAGACACAGAGAGAGAGAGACATGGGCCCACAGAATCCTGAATTTAAATCTAAGGGAAAATTCTATTACAGCAAAGATGGTGATAGACGTTCACCTGTCAGGGGAAAAAAGCTTTTTAAGACCTTATTTAATTTCAAAGTTGGCAAGCTTTTTAAGCAGTTTTTAATCAGATCTGACTGGTGATTCTACACATGCAGTTTTTATGTCCTGGATTACATGGAAATGTAAGGTACAGTACTGCGCGAAAGTCTCAAGCCAAACCTCATTTCTTTATATTTTTCTAGGAAAATAGGAAATAGGTGCAGTGTTTTATTGAAACATGCAAACATCCATTGAAATCCAGTATAAAAGGCAAAAACAGAGTTAGTACAATTCTAACAAGCTAGCAAGTCAATATTTGGTATGACCACCTTTATTCTTCAACACAGCCTGAACTCTCTTAGGCAGCTTTCTTATAATTTCTTTAAGTAGTCTTCAGGAATAGTTCTCCAGACTTCTTGAAGGACATTCAAAGCTCTTCTTTGGATGTTGGCTGCCTTATGTTCCGTTTTCTGTCAAGTTGATCCCACACTGCTTCAGTAAAGTTGAGGTCCGGGCTCTGAGGAGGCCAATCCATGACTGATAATGTTCCATTGTGTGTTTTTCTATCCATTAAAAGCCCTATTGCTTTTACTGCATAGGCAGTGTGTTTAGGATCACTGTCATGCTGAAAAATGAAACCGTTGCCAATCAGATGCTTTCCAGACGGTATTGCATGGTGGATCAAAATCTGATGGTACTTCTCTGAGTTCATAGTTCGATCAGTTTTGAGAAGATCTCCAACACCACTGGCTGAAATGCAGCCCCAAACCATGACAGAGCCTCCACCGTGTTTTACAGATGGCTCTAGACACTCACTGTTGTACCTCTCTCCTGACCTCCTCCGTACATACTGATGACAATTTGAACCAGAAATTTCAAATTTGGATTCATCACTCCATAAGACCAGTTGCCACTGATTTTCAGTCCGGTTATTGTGTAATTTGGCACACCTCAGCCTTTTCTCCCTGTTCCCCTTCCTTAAGAATGGCTTCTTGACAGCCACCCTTCCACTGAGACCATTTCTGATGAGGCTTCAGTGAACAGTAGATGGATCAACTGAAGGGTCAGATGCATCTCTCAGGTCGTGTGTCAGGTCTTTGCTGGATTTTTTCCTTTTTCTTAAGGACGTGACTTTCAGATACTGTTCATCTGCTCTAGTTTTTTAGGCCTGACACTTTTTCTTTTGTCCTCCACTTTTCCAGTTTCCCCGATTTTTTCAAGGACAACCTGCACACCACGCTGAAATACGCCAGGTTTTTGGCTAATAGCTCTTTGGAAATCACCTTATTGTTGGGACCAAAAGAGCTCTCTTGCAAAAATACTAGGTCAGTATTACATAAGTTCAGCTCCAACATCCATTTGGCGCTATATAAATAAAACTGAATTGAGTTGAATTTAATTATATCCAGCGGGAAAATGCTTGCTGCAGAAGTGAGTGTCAGGGTCCCACAGATCTGCCAATGCTTTACATCTTAATGTCCATCTCCTTGCTAACTTCTGGGCTCTTCACCCTGTTGGTAGTGCATCCCATCCATATCATGCAATTGTTTTTAGGCATTATTCAGTTTTTTGCTAATGGTCGGAAATGAAGCAATCACCTGCATGCAATACCTGAAATAATAAGAAGCCTGGGTCAGAGCTTGTTGGTCTTTCCCTTGATTTGTTGTAGCGTTATTATTTCCATGTGATACTGCCTGTTTCCTAACGTTGACAGTGCAGTGGATGCACTGTTTGGGAAAGTCATTAATATTTCTTATACTTATTGACATTGCTTTGTTTAATGGTGAATCAGTACCTTCATTTGGTTTATTAGAGAACGTGTGCTGAATTACTACTGTTTTCTATTAAAGTCATCAAATCATCTGTAGCAGTCAACCTCCTGAAAAAAAGTGCAAATCTTTTGGAAAATTCTTTTATAAAAACAATAAACTGTTGAACAGCCCACAGTTAACAAAGTATGCAAAGGCATGAGTTACACTTGTGGATTTCCTGAGATTCCAAATGAGGTTCAGACCAAGAGGCAACCTACAGGGTTGAAAAATGAAGGTAACCCAAAAAGCCAAAAATGACAGGTCCTCTAATGGCCACTTGAGGCCTGCTCAAAAAGCGAGTCAATTCTGACAGACTCCCATATTCAAAACAGTATTAAAAAGCATGTTTACAGCCTTCCAAGACGTTTGTGCTTGAGTTTTGATAAGTTAAATTCCAGTATTTCATTAGATGGATGTCCGTGTATTGTACATGTACAGTTTATAGATGCAGCTTGCTAGCCAAACTTGCTAATATTAGCCAAAAAACATGGCAGTGGCCAAAGTGATAACATCAAAGCCTCAAAATATGTAATCTACAAACCAGTGGGTGAAGTCACTCTGTCACAGTTAGATCCTTTCTGTAGTCTTTTATCCAGAGATGCACCGATCAACCACCCAGGGACCGGAATCAGCTGGTCAACCTCACGTATGTTAGATTATAAGCTGGTCCATGCGCAACACGCTCCCAGCGGAGCAGGTAAATAGTCGCACACATGCTCACAGCCATGTCCTAACATGGAGTTAGCATAGAAGCTCCTCGATGTGAGTGAAGACACAAAGTTCACCAAAGTAAACTGCGGCGGGACCAGCGTGAAAACATTTGTAACAACAAACCTAATCAGACACTTAATCACCCTCACCCAGCTGAACATGGACGTTTTAAAGAAGTTAAAAAAGGCAAAGTGTCTAAAGCTAAAGCTCAGAGCTCAGAGCCAGCCACAAGCCAGTAGCCTCAGTATGAGCAAAGCATCAAAGCAGTTACGAGGAAAACTACGGAGATGAGTGAAAAGAGAAAAGGGTCGATGTCCTGTTATCTGGTGAATTCATAAACATACTGGAAAATGATCTGAGCACCTGACATTTATTTTGTTATATAAATCTGCTGCACCTGCTTTTGTTTGCTAAGGTCAAATCTGTCAGGTAAAGGTGGGTGTACAGCAACTTATTTTCATTTAATTATTTGTACCTCTTTCCAGTAGCTTTATTTTCAGTTGTTTCAGTGAGAGATTCTGTAACTTACTGCAGTTTGGGGAAAATAAAGTTGAATAATTTCCTTTATTATCAAAATAATACTTTGCATATGCTGTCAGTTAAAGTTCTTAGAAAGAAAATCGTAACTGGCAAAAATCAGTACGGCAGGTCACATTTAGAGAACAAGTGCAACCTGCCAATTAGAGAAATCGGAATCGGCCAAGAAAATTGCAATCGGTGCGTGTCTACTTTTATCAGGTCTTGTGAAATATACATGTTGCATCTTTATATGTCATAAGTAACTAACAACATTAGAGAGTGACACTATGGAACCAAGAAATTATCTGGCAGCTCAGCTCCCCCATCCTTAGATCTTTTTCTCAAATCCTTGCTGGGAAGACTGAGATGTGACGAAGAAACCTGTTAGCCTTTTCAGCTGCCTGACAGTTCTCTCCAGCTCACCTTTCATAGGGGAACCTTGAGGACCTCCGGTGGGCACCACCACCACCCCCATACCAGGCCCCCTGCGGTACGGGAAGTTCTCCGGGCTGTACTTTTCACTCATCACCTCCACAAAGGTACGGCCCTCCTTGTCCTCTGGTGGCTCCATGGCTCCTTCCTGCTGCGAGGTCTCCCCTTCAGCTGGCCAGCAGCGTGCAGAACAAAACATGCATTCCCAGTGATCAGATGTGAGCATGTGCATGTTTTAACCAGCCAGTGCAGCAACAAACACTTATTCTTATTTAATGACTGATATACTGATTATATTTCTGAATAACCTGCAAATCACTGAAGTAACATACTGAAGTGTTCTTGCTTTGATATTGAATGTACAGGTACGCAAAGGAGCTGAAGCCAGAAAATCTCTTGCTTTTGTGTCATAAAAGAATGAAGTAGTCATCAAAAAAATGGAATCTATTAATCAGCTAATTGTATAATGTAGCAATGTTCACTGCAGCTACAGGTTTATATCTACTGCTATTAAAAGGTTCCCAGCTAATATTAACATATTATGATAAAAATAGACATAAACTGAAGAAAAAGTAGAAACAATTTATGACCACAGGTTTTATATCTAACTATGTCAATTCTCTGTGATCTTCTCCAGTACTCATAAACCTTTGAATCTATAATCTATCTAACTACGCAGCAAAGCAATCACTGTGAGAAATAAACAAGTTAAAAACAGGAGGGGATGGCTCCATTAATGGGTTTCTATCAGGGATCATTTTGACAGGGAGCTCTTTCATCCATCAAGAATTGCCCGACACACAAATTCAATTTAAAGGAGAGTCCATTGATCTTACACGTCAAAATCTATTGGGGAGTACCACTCCATACAGTAGGTGGTAGAAAGCCTTTCATTGCTCCAACGGTTCAGGGAAAGTTCTCAAGTGCGCTCAATAGCTGACAACACGAGACTGAAGGTGTTTAGTAATATTAAAGGATCTTGTATTTGAGCACTGCACTGAAGTGGCAGGAAAACCAGCACACCAAATTATAAAAGAGACAACTAGAGGGAACCAAACGTAGGGAGGCAGAACGCGAAGACGCACTTAGAAACAGGAGGGAGATTAGATTACCTAACAAAGACAGACTAAATACAGACAGCTGGACAGAAATAATAAGACACAGGTGAACTTAATTAACAGAATAATGGTGGGGAAAAAAAAACAGAGGAGGGGAGTAAAAACACAGAAAGCCCCATATGGAGCTACCGTTCAAAATAAAGCAGGAAGAAAACTGAAATAGGGACTTAAAACAATACACAGACAAAGAACACTGAGACACACAAAGAGAAAACAGGAGGTGCAAAAAAGAAACATGAAGGAAAAGACTGAAGTTAACAACAGACAACAAGATTTTGACAACAAAGGGAAGCTGTGTGAAGTGAAGTCACTTGAATCACTGCTAGAAGTTACATTGTGGGTATTATTATACTGTTGTAACAGTGGATACTGATATTAAATACATTTCAAATAACGAGGTTAGCCTGTGCACAAATACTTCCTTTGAGCCAAAAACTCAGGCTTCAGACTACTCTAAACGCTGGCTCTGTGTGATATCAGTGAAGTGCATTTCCCTAATATGGTCCTCCCAGACACACAGCTGAGGCTGTGAGCACAGAAGCCCCACCCACCTGCTGTTCAAGCCTTTTGTTTGCAAGGGGCCACCAATCAGAAGAAAGATGGCTTAATGGGAGGGTAAAGAGAGCTAAAATATCTTGTTTCAGACAGAGGATGAACTGAGCAACTGCCCCAAGACTTAATGTGAGATAAATAAGGATAAATAAGGAAACCAAAGAACAGTTGGCATTTTCTGCTTGACAGCTGAACTTTATGCTACAGTCACACTAGGGAAAACAATGGTTGGAGACTGCGGTATGAACAAAATTTTTGCGACCGTGTGCAAACACTTGCAATCTCGTTGCCTTTGTTATCGTCAAAGATGGGGACCAGATCACGGATCACTAACAGTCAGGTGCCATCTTTAAAGTGACTTTGGTGCATTAAGACGTCGATAAAATGGCAGTAAAACTGAGTCAGTCTGCCATCAGTTTGTGACTGAATGGCACCGAGTTGGCAATTACATGCAATCTGTTTGTGAAAATATTGCGATTAACTGTGATAAATCAGTGAAAATCACAATCTGTTGCTGTCTGTTGCAAATCTGTTGCAGTCTACATACACAGAAATTCACATTAAACAGAAGTTCACTTTAACTACTTATATTTAGAGTCCAACCAGAACCTCACAGATTTGAAACAGAAATTCTTCCACAAATAGTGACGTAGTTGCTGCAGGACAGCAATTTAAGTGCAAAATGACACCGGTGCTCAGCAACCTTGTTTTTATATAGGAATATAATCAGAATACAGCCAGATGACAACCAGTTGAGTTGAGTCCCCTATTGCAAAGAGACGTGTCGCAGGTGAGTTGCGCTCACCAGTGCAGACTGACTCAGATTGACTGCAACATGTTGCATGTCTGTCTGCATTTATAAATTAGACGGCTATTATTTGGAAACCTTCACCAATCTGTCTAAGTGACTGCAGTCAGACCAAGTCGAACAGCATTCGCTTGGAGACAGGTTGCCTCCCACCAGGCGACCTGTGCTTGAAAGTGGTCGCCCAGGGGTTGAGGGTGTTGCACGCTCAAACCTCTGGGCAACCACTTAAGTTGCTGAAACTACTGGCAATTGGTCACCAAATGCAAAAAAATTCAATCCAATCACTGGACAACCACAGATTTTTCCTAGTCGCAAGGAGGTTGACGTCCTATTTTTCCTCTAGTGTGACTGAGCCATTAATAAGACAATTAAAAATTACTCAACAACTTTGACAGCTTGTTGAGTAATTTTCTGTCACCTAATTGTTTTAACTAATAGCAGATTTGATCAAATCATTAATGAGCCAATTACCATACCATTATCGATAGCCAGTTATTCATTATTGGAGTGCGATGGACACAAACTCCAGACAAAGAGTAAGTCACACTTTAGCTCAACAGTCTCCTTTTTTCTTGACTGACAAACACCAGTCCCATAACATTCCAGAATTTCAATGACCAGTTCTGTCACTCAGTGTAAATACAGCGATAACGTCATAATACAACAAGGATGTGCCTAATTATTTCAGTAATTTATATGCAGTTTTACTTTCTTCATAGTTAAAGAACAGACACAAACATATGCTTAAGTAAGATAATTCCACATCTACATTAGAGGCTCACATCTGCTTACCTGTCCTTAATGACACCAATCTGTCCAAGGTGATAAATGTCTGCATTTCTTTTTAAAAGAGTTACAAAATGATAATTAGATGAGAGAAAGACACAAGTAGGTTTCCTCTTCTCTTTATCAGCAAAACACTGAGACACCGTCCTATTTAAATGTCCCTGGATTTGTCCAGAGAAGAAGAACAAGAAGGCAGACATTTCTGCTGAACTTTTTAAGATTAAAAAAAAAAGAAAAAAAAAGAGAAGAAGCACTTTCTGACCTTCGTTAGCGCTCATGTTTGTATAATTAAAATGACGAGCATCTGTTTTAAAAGGCTTGGTGGGCAGAGCCTCACTGTGGAATCTACTGCAGGGAAGCATAAATTATGTAGCGGTTTAGCCAAAATAAAAAAATAAAAGGCTCCTGTTACAATATCTTATTTGTCAAAAATGGGCTGCAGTAAATTGCGGTAATGGATGAAATCAATTTGTTACTTCCCAGCTAATAAATCAAGACATTTGTTAAGATGCCATAGTAGTTTTTACTGACATGAGATAAATAAAACCCACATCAAACATACGTGTTTGAAGCAGTGTCCTGATCAAGAGAAATCAGAGCTATTTCTGAACTGCGTCTTACCTGAAGAGATGTCTGCCTTAACCTGACCACTATCGCTGCTCGCCGTCTTCTTATGTTTCTGTACTGACGGCCTGTCAAAGAAACCAGGAGAAGCCTCGTTCATTTTGAATCCACTGTATTATTCCATTCCATTTCCATACTGACACCATGACAAAACCGTTTAGCACAGGCACTAGGGCTTTATCAGTAGGTCTTACTCCAGAGTGGCTGGTAGGGCTGACAGACTTCTGCAGAAAAATGCTGGTCCCTCTTTGGTCAGCGTGTGGGATTTGCTCTAGACTGGCCTGAACAGGAAGAACTGGGAGGGCATTCACCACATGGAGAACAAACAAGGTCAAAGATCAGTTTCTGCCTTGCCAGTATCAATAAAACAAAAGAAGACAGAAGCACTTTTGAATTTCTTAGGAGCTGCTGTGAGCAGACGGAGTGTCTTCACAGCTCAGACGGGAATTTCCTCTGAAAGAGTGACATCATACACTTCAATACAGAGTATAATCAGTGACTGATTGTTGTGAGCTAAATAAAAAATTTGACCAGTAAAGCGAGAAGCTCAAAGGTGTAATGAGGTTCTTATTTGCTGAGGGTGAAGCAGAATGCAGAATTCCACTGACAGCTCTGACAATTTTATATTTCTTTAGCTCCATCTAGATAAATGCATTTAAAAGTAAAACATGATAACTAAGGAACAAGAATGACATTCACTTAAATTCAGCAACAATGCAAAGCTTATTTAAGTGAAATTACAACTATTAAAGGTGGTTTGCAAGCTAATGCTAATTATGTAATAAACAAATAAACAAATAAATTAATAAATACAGCCCACATAGCAAGCAAACTGGTTCCAAAGTTATTTGTAACAGACACTTATTTTTTGACATCTTATTAACCAATCTCTCGTGCAGCTCCTAGTAATCGTCAAAGGTAATGTCATTACATTCAGCATCTGCTGGTAAGGCCAAGCACCTACAACGTAACTAATTTTATAATGAGATTAGGCTTGTCGTTATTTGAGAAGTGAACTTTGCAAAAACCCTCTCACAAGTCTCACATTTTTTCTTCTTCTTGCTTATCGTATATGTCATGTATGTATCGTATATGAAGCGGTGGCACTGGACCCACTGACATAAGACTGGCAACCCCTGGTGCCAACCCAATCAGTGCCGCTGGACTAGTGTCTGGACATGAGTTGTGGTGGACTGTAACTTCGTACACTGACTCAAGTAGTTTACTGAGGTAGTTTTGATGTGCTTGTACTTCATAAAAGCATTTCTATGTTATGCTGCTTTCTACTTCTACTCCACTATATTTTGGATGCAAATAAGGTACTTTGTACTCCATACCTGTAAAGCTTTATTTACTTTTTATTTTGCAGGTTTTAATTATTATAAATCTAATATATAATGCAGTGGTGTTTTAGATAAAGCTACCCAGTAGTAGCTTTATTTATACCACCAGGATTATGATTTGTATTTAAGTAAAAGTCTAAATAAAATTTATATATAAATCTAAATATTTGTTAGTAGTATTTTCTAATGCAATTTTCTGCACTATTTATTTCTGATCAAATATTCGTTTGCATTGTTCTTGGTTCCCCCTCTGCCCACTCTTTTAAAAAAAATGCATGCCCCTGCATGTCAGGAATCTGTAAGACGTCGCTGTATGATTGAGCTAATGTACATTTGGCATATTCCTTTCTGACAAAGCATTGGTTATTTAGACACAATTCAACCTTTCCAAGTCCTTTCTTTATTATAGCGCATGCAATCAATTTGATGACAATTCTCATGGAAACAACATGCATGCTATACTAAAAGTTATTTATTTAACATTGTATTATCATTTTCTTCAGTGGGGTTTACGCCGATTTGATGTATGGCGATTGATGATTAGACAAAGGAGTTATATTAGTGTTGTTACGCTACAAATAGGCCGGAAAGGCACCCACACTTCAAAATTGACAGATTTTCGAATGGAGTTTGGCCTGTTCACCAAAGAGTAAAGACAGCCCAGCACAGAGGATAACAGCATCCTTTTCCATCCTACCACCAACTAAAAGAAAACAGCGTTTAACCGCTAAACAACAAGCACGAACCGTCTGCTGCTGACAGCCGGGGAGCAGACAGTGTCCAGTCCAGACTCAGCATAACAGTGACCCCCAGCAGCAGCTCGATGGAGCCCGACATGGATTACAGATGGCAGCGATACAAACACACTTTGAATAATCACCAGCTAATGACACCCTGCTCACAGACCGCGTCAGGACCGCATAAAACACAAGGTCTTCATTCTACGTACCTTTAACGTCTACTTTGAAATCCCCCTTGTTGATGAAAACAAACCAGCTGTCAGTTTGCTCTCCCCTACATCCCGGAAGTGACGTCGCCCGATAGCTAAAAATGCGTTTTTTCCTCTTTAATTTTAATTGATTCCTTTTAAGTGGTAAAATGTTTGTGTGACATCATTTGTATTTTTAAGCTTTTTTATGGGCTGGTATCGAATTTACATCAGAAAATACAATAAAAAAAAGGAAGTACCAGAATAGTGGTCTATGATGTCATTGAGTTACTACTGGTGCTGCTGATCATCATGATGATCATGATTGGTGGTGTCTTGTTTCGCGTGCAGCTGATACTCTGCAGATGTTGCCTTTCATATGATGTTATTAGGATGGACCCTTTTCACAGCAGACATGCTGTCACAGCAGGTGTAACTTAAATGGTGGCTGCATTCAGCTTAGTTGAGCAGAGCTTGATGACTCTGGTGTTGTGCAGAGTCATGAAGCTCGGCAATAACATCTGATTATGATTTCATACCACCACTGAATGTTTTGTTGTGAACTTAAATATCCCTGCCGCACACAGATACACACAAACAGTGTGGTGATCTCACTCAGCAGCATCTCTTCCTTTTACTCTGGCCCTGTGCAAACACACAGGCAGGTTTCTTTCTTTTACTTTCTGGGTGGCAGAATGAAAAAGAAGGACTAGGCTGGATATTTTTCTCAAAAGGTAAGTTGTGAAGCACTATTTTTTTTTAAATTTAGGAAGGTTGTTGCTGGATTGCCATCTAATCATAAGAAAATGTTGCCCGGGTCACAATCAAATGGCAAAACTGGGTTTACCTATGTAACACAATATTATTTTCCAGTAAATAATATAATTGTGAGATTATGTTGATGATATGAAGTTGGTCCTAGTGATGAAGCTCACACAGCTTTTGGTTGTAATCATCAAATATAAAATGTTGTTTATTTGACATATGAATGCAAATACCCTCCAAATTATGATGTAACACATCTGCATTTCCTCTAATACCAGTTTTTAAATGGTACATGTTTAATGCTTTTTCAGGTTTTATATCCAAAAAAGATAACAAAAAGTTAATACTGATATTTCTACTTCTTTTGCAGAATGGAAAATGACAAGCAAGGGAGTTTTCTTTACCTGTTCTGTAGCCATTTTTTACAAATCCACGCTAATTCTTTATTTATTTTTAAGCATTCAGATTTTTTTGTTACATTTTTTTTTAGAAAAAATATAAGGCTTGTAATCACCAAGAATATATTTTTATTACATGAATATATTATTTAGAGCATTATATGTATGAAGATCACTTGACTATATAGTTTTTCTTCATGTCAGTATGTTAATATGTGTAAAGTTGTCGACTTTGTCTGAAAAATTGTGTAGTGTCCATAACAGTGCATAACTGGAGTGATGCAGCAGCAAATATAAAGATTACTTTACCATACTTAATTATTTATAACTTCTATATATCCCATGCATATGATACTGCTGCAGGCATAAGGATAAATTATGGGACGAGTTTTGCGCAGCATGTTGTAGGCTGTAGTGTCCGTAACACTAAATGACTTACATCACAGGGCTTATATGCAACACATTAATATGCATAAATGAGAAACATTTTGATATGTTTTACTCAATTATATGTCAGATTTAAAACTACATGATTTTAAAAGTACAAATAAAGTAATATTCAGGAAACATTTGCTTATTTTGATCCTGAGTATGCTATCACACTGCTAATTTAAAAAAAAGGAGAACACAAACCTCAACAGAACTTCAACATTTGCGCCTCAGTAATGTTCCAAGCAGATGATAATTTTGGTCTTTTGTCTCATTTTTGTCTGACAGAGAAATGGGTTTTAATATTAACCTTATTTACTAGCACATTCATTCATTCATTTTGCTGTGTATCATCAGCCCGCTTCTATTTAGATACTTTTTTATAGTCTAAACCAAACCAGTCTAAAAGAAAAGTTGCATGAATGTATAAAGTAACATTATTGGATAGTTTAAACAAGGCTGAACCTTTTTTTATGTATACTTTCAATAAGTAAAATGTATTACATCAAAAAGACAGTAAAACCAGAACAGTTGTACGACATCAGTTTATTACAGCTCTCCATAAATGCATTATAAAAACACACAGCAGATCGTTTTGTGCAGATGAAGTTCATTCCTGTGTTATTGCGCCTTCTTAAATACTTGGTGGCAGACTTTGTCGAGAACATGGATTTCCTAGAAGAGAAAGCACAGACCTTCAGACTTAAAGTCCAACATGATTCAACAAATGTGTCTCTAGGTTACACAATCAGGCTGAGCCTGCATGTCTTTTAGATAGTGATTCATTATCGCCTACAGATATGAGATGTAATTAGAAAAGATTCCATTAAGTAAGTTTAGTAGCTTTTTGGTGTTGAGTTTGTTCAATGTGGCAGGCTGGAGAGATTAAAAACACCTTATTCTCTTGTAAATATGTCAGAAGTATCCCAGTGTGTCACCCTCATTCTTACCAGGTGTAGCAGGTCTCCCTCAATCCAGTGTTTCCAGCCACGATTTTCTTTCTCTCCCTTCTGAACACAGACCAGCTTATCCCCATCCCAGGTAACTAGTGTCTGTTATATCACCACACAGACATACAAACAGGGGTTAATGGATCATTAGTTCCTCACAGGTATTCCAAGTGATGTGATTCAGAGCTCTGAGAATAAACAAATTCAGTCCTTTCAGTCCTACCTTGACCTTTCGACTGTCCAGGCCCTTTGTGTGCTCCTCAAACTCCTCACCCACGGTGAAGTTGACCTCGTAGTTTCTGAAGGTGCTGATGGTCTTAGTTTCAAACTTGTCTCCATTCTGGACTATCACTTTCGTCTGATGCAGGTGGATGGCTATCTTCCTGGTGGCAAAGTCGATGTCTGCAAGCATGTAGGGATGCAAAATGAACGCAATGTCAGTTGTCAGTTTTTTTTTTTTTTTGTGGAACTGTGAAGAATTTTCTCATCCTGGTTTCGTGTGTGCGCAGACACCCCGAGCACACATCAACGCAAGTGCACACAACACCACAGGCCGCTTATTATGATTCCTCTCCTACTGGCCCTTTTGACAGTCTCATTTACCCTTTAAAAATGACCTTGCTTCCCAGTCAGAAGAGGCCTAAATGAGTTTCTCCATCCTGCTCAGTTTGGGCTCTGCCAAAGAGAACCACCCATCCTGACCGTTTAGATATTCATATCCCATTTGCCCTAAAGTGAAAATTCAATTTCTTCCCATCACTCTTACAGATGAGGCTCCTATATTTACCCATCTAAATGATATTTTTGACCCATTTCCATAAGGATGTCATTTTCCCATCCGCTCGATGGAAATGAGGTGGAGGCATTGAGGATTTCCCGGATTTTGTGTGAGCTGAGTGTACCGAGGGTTGTTTTATGAATTGCAGATAGAGTTGTGAATAATGAAAGTGTTTTTGGCCCTGATCGATGACACGCCAAAAAGGAAGAGAGGGCCCCCCCCCCCTCCTCCTTCTTCTTCTTCTTTTTAAAATGGCAAGCTGGCCTGCTGCCTGATGCAGGGTTGGAATCTGTCTTCCATTTCTGCGGATCGTGGAGGATGAAAATGCAGAAAGGAGTGAATCAATATTTATTTGGCGTGGTAACAGACGGCAACGGCTCACAGAGTGGAGGTTAACTTGGCCTGACAGCAGCTCAATGAGGAAATGAAGCAGTGCCATAGCACTCCTCTTTTTTTTGCATTTTTCTCTATCTTTATCTGTCTCTCACACTGCTGCTCTCTCATCTTTTCTGTCACACTTACAACAGATTTCCTGCTCAGGCCTTCCTGTCTACTTGGCTGTGTCTTTAAACAGAACACTCTGATTCAGCCTTCTGTTTTGAAGAGAGTTACAAGCCAAATTCTCTCCTTCTGTACAATGTTGCAGATGGTGTATGAGTGCAACTTACCGAGAGCCTTCATGACGTCCTCGAAGTTCTCATTGCTCACCATCTCCCAGCGTCCATTGTAGTCTGCAGGCATTTTTGACTGATGTGTGTTTTAGAGGTTTGTTTGTCAAGCAAAGAGAGAGTGAGTGCAGGGCCCAACCCTTTTTATACACTGTGTTTGTTCGTGTGTGTGCGTGCGTGCATGTTGTGTGTATGTGGACCAAAGGACAGGGTCAGCCTGATAATTCCTTCATGATAGTGAGTGTGTGTGTGTGTGTATGCATGTGATATAAGTTCAGGTTTACCTTTTTTGCAGTGTAAATACACTCATATGGGTTTGTGTGTTATGTTGCCTGTGATAAAAACATCATATTACCTACAGGTGAGTGTAGTCTGTGCACATGCTTCCGTGTCTTAGCATCAAGCCGATGCACTTTAAGTGTCTCCAGTGCTCTTTCCAATCCCCATTTCCAGCTTCCGCAATTATTCATTCTAATGTGCTGTAATGGAGAGAAGATGTAGAGGAGTGTGGACAGAGATGTATGCTGATTACCTTAGCACTAAGTTAAGTTTTTGGAGTCTTGCAGTCCTCTCTGCATTTATATCTGAGAACAAGTTTTTTTGTTTGTTTTTTAAACGTCAAGGGAAGAAATTTCTTTTTGACTCAAATTCAACTTTTTTTTTTTTTTTTTTTTTTTTTTTGAGAATTTTTTTTTTTTTTTATAAAATA